>JAVKPL010014892.1:0-93830 GCA_032173675.1 Gastrolobium villosum | reverse complement strand
TTATTGCTTAAATTTACACTATAAACCAGATCGCAAAGTGCTCGACCAAGATAGTTCTTCCCAACTGTACATGGAATAGTAATATCTCAGGATCTTTCAGTTTGGGAGGAATCTTAGTCAGGTACTTGCATGATTCTTCAGTGAGGGCTACAGTCTCAAACTCCTCAATCCTTCTTTTTTTTTACAAAACATCCTTCATAAATTTTGCATATGAAGGCATTTGTTCCAGAGCCTCCACCAGACGGACATTTATGTGAAGCTGTTTCAACAAGTCTAAAAACTTGCTAAACTGCCTGTCTTCATGCTGCTTTTTCAACCTCTGTGGAGCTTGAGGCTCAGTGGGTTCACTCCTCCTTTTGCACGGTGGGACATAAGTTGGGATCGAAACTGGTTCCTTGTCCTTCATTGCTCCATCATCCACTCCGGATGTTATGGCCTCGGGTGTGATTTCATCCTTTTGAACCTTCTCCTTGGGTTCTATCTGAACTTGAGGGTCAGTAGTTCCCTCGACTTCTTCTCCCAACGGTTGGCTTGCTCAGTCGGTCCTTTCTGTTCCATGGGCTTCTAGTTTTTTATAGTGTTCTGGAGTGAAGCCATCTGAGCCGAAAGAGCATCAGTTGAACTTAGCTCCATAACTCCTGCCTTCTTGGGAGCATGGTCCCGTGTGGTAGGCCATTGAACATGTTTTTTTGAAAGTTTTTCTAACAACCGGTAAGTTTCCGGATAAGTAAAATCCAAAAGATCTCCCCCTGCAGCCGCATCAATGGTGGCTTTCAATGGTGGGGTTAAGCCATGATAAAACGTGTGAATAATGCCCCAATCAGAAACTCCATGATTTGGACATATTCGTATTAATTCCTTAAATCGCTCCCTCGCTTCATACAGACTTTCTCCATCATACATTTGGAAAGATGCTATATCAGCCCTCACTTGGGCTTGTTTTGCTTGGGAAAAATCGGGTAACAAACTGCTCACATAGTTGTTCCCAACTAGTGATGGAATTCGGGGGCACATGTTCTCCATCCTGAAGCTTTTCCTGCTAAAGAAAATCGGCAAGCCTCATTCGCATACTTTCCTCCGGAATGCCATGAAACTCTGAAATTATCAACTATCTCAGTGGAAATTGTCCAAATGATTGTTGGTGGTTTCCACGGCAACCGATCTAATTGACCAGCATTAATAATCATTTGGAACATTGCAGGCTTGATTTCAAAGTTCGGGACATTCAGTGGATGAGGAACATACCCTCGTTCTGGACCATTTCTGAAAGGAGCAGCCTTATCATTCAATGATGGCCCTCTTCCTCCATTCGGTCCTTCATCATTTTCATAATTTTTATTGTTTCCATTGTTACCATTTCCACCATTATTTAAAACTTCAGCCATTGTAAGATTTCTCAACCTTTGAACTCTTCTTCTGTTTCTGAAGGTTCTCTCGAGTTCTGGATCAAAAACTATTATTTCCAGTCCAAGTTCTGTAGGTTCTGTGCTCATACAATGGGAAGTGGTTAATTACACAAAAAGAAATTCAAAAATATCAACAGTGTTTCCTCTGAAACGCCCTTTCTTGCCAAATGATCCCCGGCAACGGCGCCAATTGCTTGATCAAACCGCGAGCTGCTCGGGAATAATTTATAGTGTAGGAGCAAGAGCATCAGTCAGATTTGCCAACAGGAGCAATTTTCTTTGAGTCTCAGAGCAACCCTCTTCGACTATACGCAAGCGTATGTGTCAAGCAATATAGGGTGTTATAGCCCCAGATTTATCGTCCTCAGGGAGCAATTGTGAAGTAAGAAGCGCTCAAGGAAACTTAATTTGTAAAAATAAAATAAAGAAAAGCAACTATTCTCGACCAAGCTTCACAAAGAGCAATCTCTAGTCAGCTAGTTAAACAATGTTAACCATTCTGAACCTAGATGAGAGCAGTTATAACTTAGTATGATCATCGAATGTAAAAGCATCAATTTGAAGTAGCTCAAAGTAATCAGTCAGTCAGAAGGAAAATGAGTAGTGTAGACACAAGTAAAATGTTGTGGAAAGAGTTGCAACAAAAGATTGATGTGGGGTTGATTTTAAGAAGGTTAAGTAGGTATTCACGGGCTCCATATTTTCATCCCTTTGGTTAACCCTGCTTGGTAGCATATTTTATAAGTGGAATCTGCTCCTTCCTTTACTTTGCCTTAGGGTAAGAAGAGAGCAAGGCCTTGCTCCCACCTTACTCCAGAGGTCTTAGAGTTACACACAAGGAAACCATGTTGCCTTCTCAAAAGAGCATGGATTCACATGGCAGTGCTCCTCATTCCTGTGTTTCTCCCTAGCTTCTTCAGGCTAAACTACCCCAAGATCTTGAGACTGCTCCACACGCCCCTGTCAGTGTTTCATCGACCGAGTGGTCCCAGGATGAGGTTGCAGCCCAAGGGTTTTTACAGAATCAATATATTAAACCAAAAAGCAACTCAGATTTCATTTATAAAATATGTGTTCCTTACAAAGTTATCCTAAGACAAAAGGGATTACTTCTATGGAACCCTTACCTACTTAAAGAAAGTTAGCTCTTAGTGAGTATTTTCTAAACAAAAAGAACAATAAAACTATCCTCGAATGTCTGTTTTTGGTTGTTTGCTATGTTCCTTTTATAGGGCCCTTCATTTAATCCTCATTGTTCCCTTCATCAAGGGCTGTGCTTTCTTCAAATCATCTCCAATGGTAGCTCTGCTCCTTGCCAACTCAGCTCTTCATAGGAATACTCTCCAATCGCAGCCTTGCTCCTCGCCAACGCAGCACTTGATGGAAGTGGTCCCCCTTGCTTTTGGTTTCTCTTTGTGCGCAAGAATTCTGGGATCAGGGAGACATGCCCACTATTTCTGCTATAGCTGATGTGGCGGTTCCTGATTGCTTCCTTTTCCTGCTTCTGTACTGTAGCAGGGAGACACCTCCACCTTTTCTGCTGATGCTGACGTGGAGGCTGCTGATTGCTTCCTTTATTTGCTTTCTGTACTGTAGTAGGCTTTATGCTCCCTTCTGCGCACCTCTCTCTCTTCCTAAATGTGCAGCTCCTCTTGTTGGGTCTTAGGTTTCCTGATCAAAACAAATTAACCCAATAATCATATGTGAAAAAGATAATGTTAATATGCTCCAAGCCTACTCTAATTCCCGTTTTACGTATTGCTCTGGTCTGCTTCTTAAAACAATTGCTCCTCATGGAAGAAGGAGGTTAAAGAGAGTGATTTGTAATTAAAACTCGGGCTTGGAGGAACAATATGTATCTAATGGACCTCAACTTTTGAGGACCATCAATAATATTGGAGCATCACATGGCAAGAAGCCAATTTGAGCATGATCGTATAGCATATAGCACTAATTACTATTTTGATGTAAATGTAATCATATTTTTGAGAAAATTACATGATCTGATGTAATTGATGAGTTTATAGCTTCATAGCACATTTTGTATAAGTCTTGAAGTACATGGATAGAAGTTCATGTATAGGACTTATGTAATCTCAAGTCACAATGATGTATATGCATAGTAGTTAAAAGCGGATTACGGCCCATTGTCGCCAACCCTGAAAAATGCTATAGCGCTATAGCGGGTTGCGATTGCGAAAGTAGCAGAATGTATTAACATAACCTAGATACACCATACATATATATGCTAAAAAATAAAAATCAATCAATAATAATAAAGAATTTCTCCAAAATAAATAGGAATTACAAGTAGCCAATTAAAATATCTAAATATTTTCAATATCCAAAACATAACAATATCCGAAACATATTCCACTCCGTTTCCATATTCAAATGTCAAAAAGAACTAATCAGAATCTTCAGTTCCATCATCACCAAAGTCTGTTTCAGCATCACTGTCACTAGTGTCTATATTATACAATTGTTCTGGCACATCTTCAAGTCCTTTTGTTTCTATAATGTCATTTCCTTTAGAGCTTGAAGGCAAAGTAGTGGACCTTGTCTGCTGTCTAGTGTAAACTATAGGCTCATCAGCATTAGTTACTTTCGTAATGTCACCCAGGTCAAGGTATCACCCTCAAATAAAACTTCATTCTCATTATGTTCCCCATCTCTACCCATATCTCCAACCAACGATTCATTGCTTTTATCAATATCATTTAGGAGAATGGGATCAATCAGATCACGACTCTCAAATCGGTGTTTAAGAGTTTGTTATATTTAATATAGACCAAGTCCTGCAACTTCTGATGCTCAAGTCTACTTCGCTTCTTGGAATGAATCTATTTGATAATTAACAAATAAATATTAGTTTCACAATTCGTTATGAAGCTCTATAAAATAAAACCATTGAGCATGTACTTACATGCTCAAAAATACTCCAATTGCGCTCACATCCTGAAGAGTTGCAAGTCAGACTCAATACTTTGATGGCAATTTTTTTCAGTGTTTTTTGTTTGTGTTCCATACGTCCCCCACCATTGAACTGTAATACAAAATATAATAACCAAATAATATGACTAGTTAAATAAAATGTAATAATAAAAGCTTAAAATGATCAAAAACTTACAAGGAGACACTTTATCCCTTTGTCTTTTGGTCGAGTCCATGCCAAAGGGACCCTGAGCTTTCTTATATAATTCCAATTCATCCACAACCTGGTCCATCTCATCCTCATTGGCAATTAGTCTCTCAAATCATTTTAAATAACCATTAACCACTTCTAAATCTTCATCAAGCTTTGGATTAGAATAAAAATATTGAGGGTTAAGTTAATGCCGAGCTGTATGCAAAGGATAATGAAGCTGACAATCCCATCTTCTATCAATGTTAGCTAAAATCTCTTTATACTTATCTTCTTTTCCAATTCCATGAAATGCATTTTGAATTGCTTTTTTGGCCCTATCCATTGCTTCATAAAGGTAACCCATTACTGGCTTTTTTTCATTATCAACCATCCTCAGCACACCCACAAGTGGCCCTATAGCCTTAAGACAATAAACAACATTATTCCAAAAAGATGTACTGAGTACTATATCAGTTGCCCTTTTCCCCTTAGGGTCTTTGGCAGTAGTAGATTTTGATCACTCATCAGATAAACATCCTTCGGAGGTTGTTTTTCTGCTTATACAACCTTTGCAATGTCAGGAATGTGGTGGCAAACCTTGTCACTCCATGCCTCACCAATTATGTTTTGCTTGTGAACTTTCGCATAGTGTTCAATGCCAATGAATGATTATAAATGAAACTTACTAGGCTGATGCCTCTTTTTACTATCCTCTTTACTCGATCAAGCTTTCCAATGTCTTCTAGCATCAAGTCCAAGCAATGTGCAGCAGATGGAGTCCAAAACAAGTGACGTCTCTTGGCTTGTAAAAGTTTTCCTAACATCACAAGCATAAACTTAATTAAGAAAACGAGTCACAAATAAATTGAAATATTAACAATTGAATGAGTTTATTGTCTCTTACCAGCCAAAACATAAATGCTTCCATTTTTGGTCACCACTTGAACAACATTTTGTTCACCAATCTCCATCACAAAAGTGTCCAGAAGTTCATGTAATTCCTCACCAGTCTTCATATACGAAGAAGCATCAACACTCTTGACAAACATAGTTCCTGATGGACAACTCACCAAGAAATCAATCACAGTTCTACCCTTCTTATCTGTCCATCCATTAGACATAATACAACATCCATAGTTTCTTCTCTCTATCTCATGCTCCTTCAGTAATTGCTTTGTATAGTCCAACTCCTTTTGAAGGAGTGTAACTCTACATTCATAATAAGATGGAACCTTCAAATGAGGACCATATTTCCCTATTGTTTTAGTAATTGCTTCATATACTCCAACTCCTTGTGAATGAAACTTAGATGAAAAGTTCAATTTCTTGCAAGAAAATATTGTGAATGAACATCTTGAAAGTTGCAGCTTAACTCAAGCACAACAGGTCACATTACTGTTATCATCTTTGAATATACTTTTTGATTTATGAATGTCATTTTTATGTGCCTTATATTGTAAAAACATGAGATATTACTATTGATTTATGCATGGCTTGATCATCATAATATCTTATGCATCCTACCTCTACTACGATATGTGAATTATTGCAACATGAGATGCATTGCTACTTTCAATTGATTAACAAGCCTTAAAATATAATACGTTGTCATGTATTGAGAATGACAGATTACAACTCAGAAATATTTAGAAGAAGCTAAAGAAAACTACGCTACAATATTGAATGATAAATGCTACAGTATTGAACGAAAAAAGTGCATCCTAAGCACACCTTCTATGGGATGAAAACTAAAAAATTCATCCCTAACTCAGTGAATTGACTTGAGCTCCAGATTAAGGGAGCGCTATGGTATGACAATTTAAAATTCTTTTATTTTTTTTGCAATATTGTATGTCACATAATTTGCAAGATACCCACGTCAAAATTGAAGATCGCCTACAAAACAAGCACTCGGAGACATCCTGCGCAAAGAAAATGAACTTGGGGTAGAACCCCATAGAAAAATAGAAAATTGGACGCTAATCTAGGGCCTGAACCCTAGATTAGTACGTAAGGCGTGAACTTTAGGCATCGAAATGTGAAGAATTGAACGCTAATCTAGGGCTTGAACCCTAGATTAGTACCTAAGGCGTGAACCTTTGGAATCCAAGAATGAAGAATTGAACTCTACCCTAAGGCATGAACCTTAAGAAGAAGAAATGCACTCAAGAACTTGAACATTAAAACATGTCATCTTGCACAAATAACCAAGCATCTCGCAAACAAAAAGTATCCACTAGAATGAAATAAAAGCATACAAATAGAAAGATACACAAACATATAAATTACAATATATATATATATATATATATATATATATATATATATATCAGAATACATACCATATTACAAAATAAAAGCAAAGTGAAATGAATCTTCTGAGTTGACAAACAAATAATTCATCCCGCAAACTTATGCATCTCGCTATTCATGCGTTCAGCATAAGCAATGAGCTGAGGGACTTCTGATTTCACATGAAATATAAGATCCCACTTGCAAAGCCTTCACCATAAAGAAAGCCCACATTTAAAGCCTTCACTTTGAAGAAAAGACTTTAGTCAACAAGGACTGCTTCATCCATGTTGCTTATGCAACTCTTCTGATGAGATATTTATGCAAAAACCTTATATCGAGCCATCCATAACAAGAAACAATGGAAATAACTGAATTTGAATTTGAATCGACTGTGAAAGGTTGTTTCATAACAAAAGGATACAATAAGATCTTGATGGATCAAATCCCAAGTATCAAGAGGAGATCTTTGGATATCATCAAAGATGATTTGGGGCGCGGATTTGGTGGCCTTGTGATGATCATTTAGTCAACCAGTTAAGCTCCAATCAGATTTGGTTGGTTGAGAGAATATTTGAGTGAGTTGGTTCAATTTGAATTGCAACTACTCAATGTATTTGGACTACATTTTGGGCCAAAGGGGCGCACCATATGGCTGACCATATGATGGTCATTAAGTCAGATTTTTGACTAGGTATAGACTTAGTCTCATGAGGATAGGAAAGGAGGTTGTTGGTTAGATTTGAATTGCAACAACTCCACTCATTCCTCCACAAAAAGGGCGCAACTTTGGTCAGATTTTTGGGAGAAAAATCTGATTCAAATCCATGGTTCTCTCATCTTAAAATGTAGTACCCAGAAGGTAACCCTGACCTAAGTCGTAGTACCCAGTATAATTCTCAGTGTCTCTAGACTAGGAATATAAAATTAGGAACAAACATATGGTATCCTTGAATCCTCATGATCTCATCACAAATACTCAAGAGATACCTATTCTATTCTAAGGGGTTTATCGAGTTACTCATATAGTATTAACAATAATATCGAGAAAATACGAAACAGGATAAAGAGAGCTTATATTTATTTGCGACAATATAAAAGGTCCATATATGTCCTAATCTAATCAAAAGATTTTCTCTAGGACATCCATATACTAACAAGCTCCCACTTGGCCTAGAGCCAATCTGACCTAAGTCGTATACCCAAAGCCTCATAATGACTATCATGTTTTCTCTGAGAAACGGTCTTCGTCAGAGAATCGGCTAGGTTATCATCAGTGGGAACATAATCCATCTTTACATCCATCCTATAAATGATTTCTCTAATCAGATGATATCTGCGGAGCACGTGCTTAGATCTTTGATGAGACCTAGGTTCCTTTGACTGCGCAATGGCTCTTGTGTTATCGCAAAGCAACTGTATGGGCTCATCCACGCTTGGAACCACCCCTAGTTCATATATGAACTTCTTGATCCACACACCCTCCTTAGCCGCTTCTGAAGCAGCTATGTATTCAGCTTCTGTCGTTGAATCTGTTGTAGTCTCCTGCTTGGAACTCTTCCAAGATACTGCCTCACCATTTAAGGTGAATACAAACCCTGACTGTGACTTGCAGTCATCTTTTCCACTCTGAAAGCTGGCATCAGTGAATCCTTTCACTGAATGCTCATCCACCCCACCATAGACCAGAAACGCATCCTTAGTTCTTCTTAAGTACTTAAGGATGGTCTTGACTGTTGTCCAGTGACCCTCACCAGGGTCAGACTAGTATCTGCTCGTAATGCTCAAAGCATATGAGACATCTGGTCTCGTACATATCATGGCATACATGATGGATCCAATAGCCGAAGCGTATGGAATTCCACTCATGCGATCCTTCTCAGGCTGTGACTTAGGACACATAGTCTTGGAAAGATGTACCCCATGACTGACGGGAAGAAAACCCTTTTTCGGCCCTTCCATGCTAAACCTCTTTAGCATCTTGTCAACATACGTGGATTAAGATAAACCCGGCAGCCTCTTGGATCTATCTCTATAGATCTTTATACCAAGTATAAAGGTCACTTCTCCCAAATCCTTCATGGTGAAGCTTTCTGAAAGCTAGTCTTTAGTTGATTGTAATGTGGGGATGTCATTTCCTATAAGTAATATGTCATCTAATAAAGTACCAGGAAAACAACATTACTCCCACTAACCTTCTTGTAAACATAAGGTTCATACTCGTTCTTGATGAGACCGTTACTCCTAACGACTTCATCAAAACGAATATTCCAACTCCGTGATCCTTGCTTTAGCCCATATATCGACCTTTGAAGTTTGTATACCATATGTTGTTGGCCTTTGGCTTCAAAACCTAGCACGACTTATCTACTTGTATATGGATACAAGGTAAAGACCTCATGAGCTACAGATATGGAGATGTCTTAGCTAAAGTCATGGGTGGACCTATAAGGGTATAGCTCGCACCGAACAGACCCACAAAGAGACTCTATGAGAAAATCTTACAAAATGTATCATTAGAGCAGTCTCTTAATTTCGGGTATGTCTTTCCTTAGACCAGAAGTTTTCACCTAGACTGTGTTCTAGAAAGCATGTTTTGATTGTATACCTCATCTTCCTGAAACATGGAGATTCATATGTATGCCTTTTGGCATGTCCTGAAAGAACACAAGCCTAGGGTGATAATGTTAGCATATGGGTGTCCTAGAGACAATCTTTTGATTAAATAAAGGACACTAGATGTAGAACTTTGTTTGTCGCAAATAAATAAAAGCACTATTTATTCAGTTTCATATTGTGTCTCGATATTACTGTTAATATTATATGAACGAACTGGATAAACCCCTTGGAATAGAACAGGTATCTCTTGAGTATCTGTGATGAGATCACGATCATGAGGATTCAAGGATATTGCATGTCTATTCCTAATTATATGTTACTAGTCTAGAGACACTGAGTTTGGGGATCAGTGATCTCGAGTAAAGACTAGTACGACTTGTCTACTTGTATATGGATACAAGGTAAAGACCTCATGAGCTGCAGATATGGAGATATCTTAGCTAAAGTCGTGGGTGGACCTATAAGAGTATAGCTCGCACTGAACAGACCCAAAAAGAGACTCTATGAGGAAATCTCACAGATAGTGTCATTAGAGTAATCTCTTTATGTTTGGGTATTTCTTTCCTTAGACCAGAAGTTATTACCTAGACTGTGTTCTTGAAGGCATGTTTTGATTGTATGCCTCGTCTGCCTGAAACATGGAGACTCATAGGTATACTGTTGGGCGTGTCCTTAAAGGGCACAGGGCTAGGGTAATAAGCTGAAGGAATTCGTCAAATCTCTGTGAGAGATTAGGTTATCTGTAAACCGGAGAAATCGGGATGACATTTACAGGGACTCGGGAATCTATGCATAGTAAAAGAGATCATGAGATGATCTGCCTTTAGAGTCAGTAAATTGAAGATTCCCTATTTCGAATAAAGCTTACCCTGAACCGCGGGGGTTGATACATTTCCTTGCCCTAGGTTAATGGGAGGATAACCGAGACGAAGGGAAATACATACGGTAACCAAATATGTGCAATAGGATGATCAAGTCATTAATCTGACTAGTTCTGGGGCAACAAAGCATTGCTAGTGCTCTGTGTTGTCATTAATTGGGTTGTGGGCTTGTTGGACCCAAGCCCAGTTATGTCAGAAGCTAAGTTGGACCTAATGGGTCACACACTAACACCTTGTAGTCATGATGGACTAGCTTTAAAGGTATTGGGCCTAATAATGGTTGTTAGCCCAAGAAGCTGTTTGGAAGCCCACCTAAATGGGTGGGTGGTGCATGGAACTTAGTAATGGGCTTGGATAGTCCAAGCCATTACTAATTAATTTAATTAGTTAAATTAATAATCAAATATTTGAATTTCGAATTTTGAATTGGAAATTTGAATTTTGAAATTTGAATTTAGAATTTGAATTTCGAAATTCTAATTTTGAATTTGAAATTTGAAATTTTAAATTTGAATTTTGAAATTTGAATTTGGAATTTGAATTTGAATGTTTGAACATTTGAATTCAAGTGTTTGAATTCGAATTTGAATTGGCTTTGAAAAGTTGTTTCATAACAAAAGGATAAGACAGGATCTTATTGGAGCATATTCCTTGGATCAAGAAGCATCTTTGGAGCACTTCCTTGGGCTGTTTGGTGCGCAAGTTTAAGTGATAAGGATGTCATCTTATCACTTAAAACAAAGCTCCATTCAGATTTGGTGGTTGAGGGAATCAGTGGGTGAGTTGATTCAAATTTTGAATGCAACTACTTAATATATTTGGACCCCTTCTAGGGCTAAATTATGCGCATGAAAAGTATACTATATGATAGTTTATGAGTTTAAGTTTAAATTATTTTGAACTTAATTTCATGTGGATAAGATTGGAGGTTGTTGGCAAAATTGGTTTTGCAACAGCTCCACCTTATCCTCCCTATTCCATGTGCAAACTTCAAAGGATTTTGAAAGTTGGTTTTCATTTTGAATGAATTAAAATCCCTCTTCCTCTCATCAAGGTGTGCGCATATATACAGCCTCCTCACCTTAGGGTTTTGTTAAGAAAACCTAGCCAACTCTCCTCCATCTATGCACCATTCTGTAGGGTAGTTCACTACACCTTTTCAAACAGAATATCTAGCCTCCACCTTCACCACTTGTGCGCATAGCAAGCCTCACTGTGGTGTTCATCTGGTGGCTTTCAAGAAAGGGTTCTTGCATCATTGACGAACGGTTGTGTGGATCACCATTAGAGGGTTTGAACCCTTCGAGCCTGACATCTGATCTCCCTGACTGATCAGGCCAAAAACAAGGTAACATCATGTTGTCTTAAAGCATGAACCTATGTGTGCATGTATGTTCCGCAGTAAAATTTTTGTTTTACACCTTACATGCATCGGCCTTCAAAGGCTAGTTTACTTTCAAGTGGTATCAGAGCCCGGTTGCTTTACCATCGACGGGTGATGGTACCTTGTTTGTGAAAGGAGTTTTTCACGGTCAAAAATCTTTAAAGGGTTAAAGTTTAAATTCTGCATATGGATTTTGAATCACAAATCCTTTAAAGTGTTAAAGTTTTTGTTTTTATGAACATGTAAATTTGATTTTGTGTTCATAAAACATTATGCATCCTGGTTTAGTTTCTTTTTCTTCATGAAAGTTTTAAAAGGAACACCCTTTTTGAAAGGGTAGATTCGGCCATGGAGGGTACTAAGAGTTCCTTGAATGATTTCTTATTTTTCTCCATGAATTGTGTCATGTTTATATGCATGAAATTTTGTGACAAAATTTATCATATAGTCACCTATATGATTCTGCCATGAAGGAGTTTATGGCTACATGCATGGTTTAATTTTGTTTTCTTTAAGAAAGAATTAACAAAATTTGAATTAAAATTGTTTTTTAAATTCGGCCAATGAGAAATTTAAGATTATGAATCTTGATGATATTTTGATGTTTAAATGTTAAATGTCAAAATATATGTGAAAATATTATGTGATAATAAAATGTGTGTTTGCAAGTTTTGAACTTTTCAGGTACAAACAGGAAGGGGATGGTCATGGTGCCCGGATTTGAATTTTTGAATTTTAAATTAATGTGTAATCGCGCCTTTTAATTTACAATTGTATTTGTAATTTAAATTTTGTAATTTTGTCCCTCCAAATATGTTTTGGAGTTTCTTTGATTATGTGTAATTAGAGAAATAGGCTAGTGGCGTATAGACGACAAGCGGCCGTTGCTTAAAGAAGCAAAAAGGACAAAAGCGCGAGCACCATGGCTATCTCAATATAAACTGTTTATATGCATGTATGATTAGAACGTCTAGTATGCATGAATTGGGCAAGACGCGTTTTGTATGGTTATTATGTTTGTCCAAGAGCGACTAGTGTATACCGATAGATGTTTGACATAGGTAACGACTAGCATGATAACTTACAATATGCATTTGATGGGACCTAATTAACCCCAAGATAAAAGGAACCCTTAAAAGGAATAAATAATTAAGCATATGATTACCTCTCACCACCAATGCTACTCAAAACTCTTCTACATAGTGGTGCTCCACAACTCAGTTGGGACCCACTATTTCGTTGGGCTAGAGTAGTGTTTGAAGTGTAAGACACTTAGGGTGCTGGTTTAATGCTTAACTAAGACATAAGTTGCAGGCACAGCCAGGCTTATGTGCTTAGGGTAATGGTGCTAGGTTGATTGCATGAGATGCACCACTAAGTGACAAAGAGTTATCAACCTATTGTTAAGATAGGGTATGAGATACTATTGATAAAGTTCAACCCTTTATTTAAATTAATCTTGCGGTCTCAGACGGAGATTAAAATAAATAATCGCACTCTTAATCCCACTAAGGTAAAATCTAAAGTAGATTAACCCTAAGTCAAAAGGAAGGGTCATTGACTTAGATAAAATAGTGGGAGGGGCAAATTATTTCAAGTCTTTAATAATTTGCTTTTAACTACATAACCGTATATTAACTAAAACTATCTTTACATCCTTTTCAGCTTATAGTATGACTAATCCACTGTCACTGCGTTCAATACTCGATACGAATAAACTGACCGGTTCAAATTTTATGGACTGGTATCGGAACCTAAGAATAGTTCTAAGGGCCGAAAAGATTGCCTACGTTTTAGATGCTGTAATACCCGTAGCTCCACGGGAAGGGGAAGAAGGGTTTGCGGAATTTGATTTCGTAACCCACCAATAGCACTTGGATGACAATGTGATGGCAGTATGCATCATGTTGGCATCCATGTCGCCTGAACTGCAAAAGCAGCATGAGCATATGGATGTTCCCTCTATTATCGTACATCTCAAGGAGTTGTATGATATTAAAGGCAGGCATGAGAGGTATGAGGCCTCAAGAGAACTGTTCTCTTGTAGGATGACTGAGAGCATGTCTGTTGGCAGCCATGTTCTCAAGATGATCGGGCTGATTGAGAAGCTAGGAAACCTAGGCTTCATCATGGATGCCGAGCTAAGTAATGACTTAGTCCTCACCTCACTTCCACCTTCCTTCAGTCAATTCATCATGAATTACAATATGCATGGGATGCAAGTGAGCTTGCCTGAGTTGTTAAGCAGGTTAACAACAGCTGAAGTGTCTATCAAGAAGGATAGGACACAGGCTCTTTTGATTGGTGGGCCTAGCAAGGCTAAGGGAAAGGGTAAGGAGCCTACAAAAGGCGAACCCCTTAAGCCCAAAGGAAAATCCAAGAAGAAGAAGGGCAAGAAGAAGGGTAAGAAGGAACCTAAGGACAAGGGTGATGCTGAGTGCTTCCATTGTGGCAAGAAAGGCCACTGGAAGAGGAATTGTCCAGACTACCTGAACAATGTGATAGACAAGAAGCATGATGATGCTTCTGCCTCAGGTATTTTCATGATTGAGATAAATTATTCTTATGCTAATCCATCCTCATGGGTATTGGATACCGGATGCGGTTCTCATATCTGCAATATGTTGCAGGTACTTAGGAGCCCAAGGAGAATGGATAGAAATGAGGTGGATCTCCGCGTTGGTAATGGAGCAAGAGTTGCTGCTCATTCAGTTGGAGATGCTGACCTTATTTTGCCTACGGGCCTTTTATTGCATTTGAATAATTGTCTTTATGTTCCGCATATTTCTAGAAACATTATTTCAATTTCTTGTTTAGAACAAGATGGTTATACTTTCAGTATTAGGGATGGTACTTTTTCTATCATTTTGAATGATATGGTTTATGGTACTGCTTCTTTAATAAATGGATTGTATGTGTTAGAAATGGGAAATGAAGTGCTCAATATAGATGTGAAACGACCTAGGACGGATAATCAATCTTATCTTTGGCACTGTAGACTAGGGCACATAAATGAAACAAGATTGTCTAGGATGCATAGAGATGGGTACCTGGACTCCATGGATTTGGAATCCTATGGACAGTGTGAATCTTGTCTAGCTGGGAAAATGATTCGACAAAAGCCCAAAGGGCTTGAGAGTCATAGGGCTAGTGAGTTATTAGAACTCATTCATACTGATGTATGTGGCTCAATGTCTATTGAGGCTAGAGGTGGATATTCTTATTTCATTACCTTTACAGATGACAAATCAAGATTTGGATATATATACCTAATGAGATATAAATCTGAAGCTTTTGAAAAGTTCAAAGAGTTTAGGAATGAAGTGGAGAAACAGCGTGGCAAGATGATTAAGACATTACGATCAGATCGTGGTGGTGAATATTTGAGGCACGAGTTTCAGGGTTATCTGAGAGAAAATGGAATTCTCTCACAACTTACCGCTCCTTACACACCACACCAAAACGGTGTCTCCGAAAGGAGAAATAGGACCTTGTTAGACATGGTTAGGTCTATGATGAGTGAGACTCAACTTTCAAAATCGTTTTGGGGATATGCCTTAGACACAGCGGCATACCTTCTAAATAGGGTACCGTCTAAATCTGTTCAGACCACACCATATGAGATATGGAGTGGTAAGAGACCCAACCCGAGTTACCTCAGGGTATGGGGATCGCTAGCTTATGTCAAAGCGTTGACATCAGACAAGCTTAGTGCTAAGAGTACTAAATGTCTATTTGTGGGGTATCCTAAAGGTACTAAGGGATACTACTTCTACTCCATGGAAGAACACAAAGTGTTTGTGTCAAAGAATGCTGAGTTTCTTGAGAAGGATTTGATCTCTAAAGGAGGCAGTGGGAGTAAGATTGATCTTGAAGAAGTGCAAGATCCACAAGAACAGATTGAGGAACCCGAGTCTGCTCCGCAGGCGACGTTCTCCAATGGAGAAGTAAACACACAACTCCGTAGATCTACGAGGGTCATCCATCCACCTGAGAGGTACGGGTTTGTGATTGAGAATCAGCAAACTGTTGAGGATGATGAACCAAGTAACTACGAGGAGGCGGTCAAAGATGTTGACTCCTCAAAATGGCTTGAAGCCATGGAATCTGAAATGGATTCGATGTATCAGAACAAGGTATGGACCTTGGTTCCTAAACCGCAAGGAATAGTTCCTATCGGTAATAAATGGGTCTTTAAAAGAAAGACTGATGCAGATGGCAACGTTCAGACCTACAAAGCTAGGTTGGTGGCGAAAGGGTATTGTCAAAGACAAGGAGTTGACTATGATGAAACTTTCTCACCAGTTGCCATGATCAAATCTATTAGGATCATGCTTGCAATAGCAGCATACCACAACTATGAAATTTGGCAAATGGATGTCAAGACCGCCTTCTTGAATGGGTTCTTGAAGGAGGAAGTGTACATGACACAACCTGAAGGCTTTGAAATCAAAGATCAGGAGCATATGGTATGCAAACTATAAAGGTCAATATATGGGCTAAAGCAAGCATCAAGGAGTTGGAATATACGTTTTGATGAAGTCGTTAAGAGTAACGGTTTTATCAAGAACGAGGATGAACCTTGTGTTTACAGAAAGGTTAGTGGGAGTAATGTCGTCTTCCTATTGCTTTAAGTAGATGACATATTGCTAATAGGAAATGACATCCCCACATTAAAAATAACGAAAGAGTGGCTTTCAGAAAACTTTACCATGAAGGATTTGGGAGAGGCAGCCTTTATACTTGGTATAAAGATCTATAGAGATAGATCCAAGAGGCTGCTGGGTTTATCTCAATCCACGTACGTTGACAAGATGTTAAAGAGGTTTAGCATGGAAGGGTCGAAAAGGGGTTTTCTTCCTGTCAGTCATGGAGTACACCTATCAAGGGCTATGTGTCCTAAGTCACAGCCTGAGAAGGATCGCATGAGTGGAATTCCATACGCTTCGGCTATTGGATCCATCATGTATGCCATGATATGTACAAGACCAGATGTCTCATATGCTTTAAGCATCACGAGCAGATACCAGTCAACCCTGGAGAGGGTCACTGGACGGCAGTCAAAACCATCCTTAAATACTTAAGAAGAACTAAGGATGCGTTTCTGGTCTATGGTGGGGTTAATGAGTTAACAGTGAAAGGGTTCACTGATGCCAGCTTTCAGAGTGACAAAGATGACTGCAAGTCACAGTCAGGATTCGTATTCACCTTAAATGGTGGGGCAGTGTCTTGGAAAAGTTCCAAGCAGGAGACAACAGCAGATTCAACGACAGAGGCTGAATACATAGCTGCTTCAGAAGCAGCTAAGGAGGCAGTGTGGATCAAGAAGTTCATAAATGAACTAAGGGTGGTTCCAAGCGTGGATGAGCCCATACAGTTGCTTTGCGACAACACAGGAGCCATTGCGCAGTCAAAGGAACCTAGGTCTCATCAAAGATCTAAACACGTGCTCCGCAGATATCATTTGATTAGAGAAATCATTGATAGGAAGGATGTAAAAATAGATTATGTTCCCACAGACGATAACCTGGCCAATTCTCTGACAAAGGCTGTTTCTCAGAGAAAACATGATAGTCATTATGAGGCTTTGGGTATACGACTTAGGTCTGATTGGCTCTAGGCCAAGTGGGAGCTTGTTAGCATATGGGTGTCCTAGAGACAATCTTTTGATTAAATAAAGGACACTAGATGTAGAACTTTGTTTGTCACAAATAAATGAAAGCACTATTTATTCAGTTTCATATTGTGTCTCGATATTACTGTTAATATTATATGAACGAACTGGATAAACCCCTTGGAATAGAATAGGTATCTCTTGAGTATCTGTGATGAGATCACGATCATGAGGATTCAAGGATATTGCATGTCTATTCCTAATTATATGTTCCTAGTCTAGAGACACTGAGTTTGGGGATCAGTGATCTCGAGTAAAGACTAGTACGACTTGTCTACTTGTATATGGATACAAGGTAAAGACCTCATGAGCTGCAGATATGGAGATATCTTAGCTAAAGTCGTGGGTGGACCTATAAGAGTATAGCTCGCACTGAACAGACCCAAAAAGAGACTCTATGAGGAAATCTCACAGATAGTGTCATTAGAGTAATCTCTTTATGTTTGGGTATTTCTTTCCTTAGACCAGAAGTTATTACCTAGACTCTGTTCTTGAAGGCATGTTTTGATTGTATGCCTCGTCTGCCTGAAACATGGAAACTCATAGGTATACTGTTGGGCGTGTCCTTAAAGGGCACAAGACTAGGGTAATAAGCTGAAGGAATTCGTCAAATCTCTGTGAGAGATTAGGTTATCTGTAAACCGGAGAAATCGGGATGACATTTACAGGGACTCGGGAATCTATGCATAGTAAGAGAGATCATGAGATGATCTGCCTTTAGAGTCAGTAAATTGAAGATTCCCTATTTCGAATAAAGCTTACCCTAAACCGCAGGGGTTGATACATTTCCTTACCCTAGGTTAATGGGAAGATAACCGAGACGAAGGGAAATACATACGGTAACCAAAAATGTGCAATAGGATGATCAAGTCATTAATCTGACTAGTTCTGGGGCAACAAAGCATTGCTAGTGCTCTGTGTTGTCATTAATTGGGTTGTGGGCTTGTTGGGCCCAAGCCCAGTTATGTCAGAAGCTAAGTTGAACCTAATGGGTCACACACTAACACCTTGTAGTCATGATGGACTAGCTTTAAAGGTATTGGGCCTAATAATGGTTGTTAGCCCAAGAAGCTGTTTGGAAGCCCACCTAAATGGGTGGGTGGTGCATGGAGCTTAGTAATGGGCTTGGATAGTCCAAGCCATTACTAATTAATTTAATTAGTTAAATTAATAATCAGATATTTGAATTTCGAATTTTGAATTTGAAATTTGAATTTTGAAATTTGAATTTGGAATTTGAATTTTGAAATTCGAATTTTGAATTTGAAATTTGAAATTTTGAATTTTGAATTTTGAATTTGAATGTTTGAACATTTGAACTCAAGTGTTTGAATTCGAATTTGAATTGGCTTTGAAAAGTTGTTTCATAACAAAAGGATAAGACAGGATCTTATTGGAGCATATTCCTTGGATCAAGAAGCATCTTTGGAGCACTTCCTTGGGCTGTTTGGTGCGCAAGTTTAAGTGATAAGGATGTCATCTTATCACTTAAAACAAAGCTCCATTCAGATTTGGTGGTTGAGGGAATCAGTGGGTGAGTTGATTCAAATTTTGAATGCAACTACTCAATATATTTGGACCCCTTCTAGGGCTAAATTATGCGCATGAAAAGTATACTATATGATAGTTTATGAATTTAAGTTTAAATTATTTTGAACTTAATTTCATGTGGATAAGATTGGAGGTTGTTGGCAAAATTGGTTTTGCAACAGCTCCACCTTATCCTCCCTGTTCCATGGCAAACTTCAAAGGTTTTTGAAAGTTGGTTTTCATTTTGAATGAATTAAAATTCCCTCTTCCTCTCATCAAGGTGTGCGCATATATACAGCCTCCTCACCTTAGGGTTTTGTTAAGAAGCCTAGCCAACTCTCCTCCATTTATGCACCATTCTGTAGGGTAGTTCACTACACCTTTTCAAACAGAATACCTAGCCTCCACCTTCACCACTTGTGCGCATAGCAAGCCTCACTGTGGTGTTCATCTGGTGGCTTTCAAGAAAAGGTTCTTGCATCATTGACGAACGGTGGTGTGGATCACCATTAGAGGGTTTGAACCCTTCGAGCCTGACATCTGATCTCCCTGACTGATCAGGCCAAAAACAAGGTAACATCATGCTGTCTTAAAGCATGAACCTATGTGTGCATGTATGTTCCGCAGTAAAATTTTTGTTTTACACCTTACATGCATCGGCCTTCAAAGGCCAGTTTAATTTCAGATAAGATGAAGGAATTCGTCAAATCTCTGTAAGGGATTAGGTTATCTGTAAACCGTAGAAATTGGGATGACATTTATGGGACTCGGGAATCTATGCATAGTAAAAGAGATCATGAGATAATCTTCCTTTAGAGTCAGTAAATTGAAGACTCCCTATTTAGAATAATGATTACACTAAACCGCAGGGGTTGATACATTTCCTCACCCTAGGTTTAATGGGAAGATAACCGAGACGAAAGGAAATACATACGGTAACCAAATATATTTAATAGGATGATCATGTCATTAACCTAACTAGCTCTGGGGAAACAAAGCATTGCTAGTGCTCTGTGTTGTCATTAAATGGGTTGTGGTCTTGTTGGGCCCAAGCTCATTTATGTCAGTGGCTATGTTGGGTCTAATGGGTCACACACTAACAACTTATTGTCTTGATAATATAGCATTAAAGGTCTTGGGCCTACTAATGATTTTTAGTCGAAGAAGAAATTTGGATGCCCACCTAAGAGGGAAAGGGCGCATGGTTGTTGTAATGAGCTTCGATGGTCCAGGACATTATTAATTAACTTAATTAGTTAAATTAATTATCAAACATTTAAATTTTGAATTTGAATTTTGAATTTAAATGTTTGAATGTTTGGATTTAAATGTTTGAATTTGAGTTTGAATTGGCTATGAAAGGTTGTTTCATAACAAAAGGATAAGATAAGATTTTGATGGATCAAATCCCAAGTATCAAGAGGAGATCTTCGGATATCATCAAAGATGATTTGGGGCGCTGATTTGGTGGCCTTGTGATGATCATTTAGTCAACCAATTAAGCTCCAATCAGATTTGATTGGTTGAGAGAATATTTAAGTGAGTTGGTTCAATTTGAATTGCAACTACTCAATGTATTTGGACTACATTTTGGGCCAAAGGGGCGCACCATATGATGGTCATTAATTCAGATTTTTGACTAGGTATAGACTTAGTCTCATGAGGATAGGAAAGGAGGTTGTTGGTTAGATTTGAATTGCAACAACTTCACTCATTCCTCCACAAAAGGGGCGCAACTTTGGTCAGATTTTTGGGAGAAAATTCTGATTCAAATCCATGGTTCTCTCATCTCATTAAGTGCTTCCTTTTGTTAGGTTCTCTTTAAGGGTTTTTCAAAAATTAACCTAGCCAATTCTCCTCCATTCCATGCGCCACTTTGTGAGTCTTCATGCTGAAAATTCACTCATCTAAACACCTTGAAACCTAAGCCTCTTTCTTTCCTATTGGACGCCTAGCTTG
Organism: Gastrolobium villosum; assembly: GCA_032173675.1. NCBI lineage: Eukaryota > Viridiplantae > Streptophyta > Magnoliopsida > Fabales > Fabaceae > Gastrolobium > Gastrolobium villosum. The sequence continues at coordinate 72,958 of JAVKPL010014892.1, read as the reverse complement.
CTCCTTTGTGGTGTTCAAATTGGTGGTTTTTCAAGAAGAGTTCTTGCATCTTGACAAAGGGTGGTGTGGATCAACATTAGAGGGTTTGAACCTTCAAGCGTAACACATATCACCTTCGAGTTTTGAGTTACGAACAAGGTATCTCTCTGTCCTAGAGTATGTATCTTGATTGGTATGTGTGTTTCCTCTTTGAAAAAATTTTGTTTTCATCCTCACATGCCTACGACCTTCAAGGCCATTTCTTTCAGTCCCTATAGTATAATCTTTTCATAAGAAATCTATGTATCATAAGCATTAAGCCCCAAGGAGTCCCTCTAGGGCTCGCTCCGAGGAAAGTTCATACATGCAATATACTTTCAAGAAAAATATGTGTCTCTTAGATATCTGATCTCAAGGAGTTCCTCAAGGGCTCGCTCCAAGTAAAGTAATTGCATACATACATAAATTTATTGGCCAGAGATACATCTCAAACATACAGTAATAACATTCATCATCGTTCATCATAAAGCATTCATCTTACAATGCACCATACTATGTCATACTACTATCATGCATATTCATCACTCAACCATTACTCCAATGGAGCATGGTGGAACAAACCGAGGGGTTAACCCTAAGTCTTAGAAGTTTACTCTTTTGCAGACTTTCGTTCCTAGCTTTTCTCTACCTCAAGGAGAGAATCACCAAACTTCACACTAGAACAACCTATCCAGAGGTGTGCAAGTGATCATTATACACATGAACTATTAAGTCAATGGCTAGAATTCATCATACATAAACACTCAATCGTAAACTCACCTTTTTCTTTAGGGTTCAAGAGACTAAGTCTCAATCCAAAGATGACCCCAACGGATGCTCCTCTACCAAGATATCACTTGGCTCAACTCTATGTCATCAAAAACACAAAACCAGCCATCAAAATTCATCCCAACATCGTAAATTTTGAAATCATTGTTCATACAAATCTTAGATTTGTCAAAACCTCATGAAAACTTGAACAAAATGGAATTTACTCACCACAAATTTCTTCACTAGGCTTAAGAGAAGAACTTCACAAGCTCAAAGAAGTTGAAACACTCTTGAAACTCCAAGAACCAATAATCTCTCAAAACTTTGAAAGAAAAGAACTTCCTCTACAAAACCTCTATCTTGAAACTAATTGGTGTGTTTTGATCCTAGTGAAAATCTAAGCAATTTTCACTCAAGAAGCTAAGCATTTCATCCAATCTAGCTCGCTCTAGGTTTTGAAACTCACTAAGCATGGAAGATATCGATACGGGGAAGATGATTGTCGATGGAAGTGAAGTGTTTTGTTACAAATAATGACGTTTAACTCACTTAATCAATATTTGACAAAGTCAACAATGACAACTTGGTTATTTACTTATATGACCTTGCTTTCATATTAACTCTTCTAGCCATGACTTAACATTTTTCTAACATGTGCTACTCATAAACATCATAAATTAGTTTCTCATTAATAATTTCAAAGTTTCATGTAACTTTTACATATTTGGATTTTATCCCAAAACTTTCATTATTTGCACTTTTATATGAAAAATGACATAGTTCTCAAAATTAGATTTCTTATTTAATTAATCTCTCTTAAAACATGAAAAATTCTTAATTACTCATTACACATGCTCAGGTTATAAGCATCATATAACCTTCCAAATAAATATAATTTTTTTTTGGTAAACTTCCAAATAAATATTTAAATATTGCATGAAGAATATCTTATCCACTATAATAGTTTATTTAAAGGTTTAGAATTAATTGCGGCTCACTTGTTTCATTTTCCAATGCATTCTGGACATAACAGCACAAATCCAAGGAGATTTACTTTGTCTAATTACTTTTTGTTTATCTAAAATCTAAATATTTCCTTTTTATAATATTCTAGAGTTTCTTGATTCATTTATGTAAGTCGTTTTTGTGGGAATTTTGCTTCATGAGAATTAGGGATGTGCAAAATAACCAAAAAAGTGGGTCGAACCATGAACCGAACCGAACCGCTCCATAAAATAACCGGTTTTTAAAATCCAGTTCATGAACCGAACCGGTTTTTAAAGAACCGGTTTATGAACCGAACCGGTTTTTAGAACCAGTTTAAGAACCGAACCAGTTTTTAGAACCGGTTTCATAACCGAACCGTTTTCGAACCGAACCGAACCATTTTCAAATCGAACCAAATTAATTTTTATAACTTTATTTTATAAATTTTTAATTTTTTTCTTTTCAAATGAGGGTCGACCCGAACCGGTTGCGAACCACTTCCGAACCGGTTCCGAACCACTTCCGAACCGAACCACTTTTGAACCGAACCAAACCACTTTCGAACCGAACCATTTAAACCAATTCGGTTCGGTTTTTCAAAAAAACCGGTTCGGTTCGACCCATGCACATCCCTAATGAGAATCATCTCATGATCAGATTACCGTGTGTGCTTTTTTGTTCCCAAAAAGCTTTAGGGACTTTTGCGCAAAAAATTGTCGAATTTTTTCTTGTATACTTGCCAAATGAAAGCTAAGAAAAAGAAGAGTACGTGTATCACTTGCATGAGATCTAAAATTTGATTAAAAAAGCATAGACTTTAAGTAATTTTGTGAAGAAAAAACTACTTGAATAAAGGAGAGGGTGAATACAAATCCAGACCAAACTAAAGATATTAAGCATTATTATCAAAAAAAAATATATATATATATATATATATATATATATATATATATATATATATATTAAGCATAATGAATGTTTGTTCTGTAAGAATATTTATTGTGTTTTTGCTTCTTTTTTTTTTTTATTATTGTATATTATTATTTTTGTGTGTGTATATATATATATATATATATAGAGAGAGAGAGAGAGAGAAATAACTCCAGCAAGGTCATAAGGAAGAGTATCGATGGAAAAACATAGAAATAGATCATTTCATGTCTCATTTAATATATAATCAAACCATCTGAGACACATGAGAATCCATTAGGGGAAGAGAAAACATAACAGATGAACCGGAGGGAAAAGAGAGAGAATTATCCGAGTTTCACGCTTTTTTGTCATATGGACATGACTTGACCATATGTATAAGGAAATATTGTTTCATATGTTACATGAAATAATTTGTCTCATAACATACAAAAAAATGGATAAAACTCACTTATTTTCTTTTTCTCTTTTTTCCTTAATAAATCTCACTCATTTTTTTATATGTTGTATAAGACAAATTGTCAACATAAACAATATCACCAATGTATAACTACATTAAAGTGAAGTATACTAAATAAATGTTGAGATAAAAGACTAACAAAAATCGACTAATGATAAAATATTTGTTCCCCTAACAAAGTCTCAGTTCAGTATTGAAAATGAATTAAATAGTATTCCAAGAACTACTCTTTATATAGATTCAAGGTGCTTGAACCGAACTAGTCATATAATTTATGAATCAAATAAAAACACCAAAAAAGTAGAGTATGTAAAAAAAAATGTTATGTTTTGGATTTTGATTGGTACACGAATTGCATCTTGAAAGACCAACAGCTGCATCAGAATAGGAAAGTAATACTTGGTAATTACTAAAGAACAAGAGACCAATTAACTTGAAAATAAATAATAAAAAAAAAAACCTTACAAATGGAAACATTGGATGAGAAACCGGTGTGATCATGTCGAATATTACAGTTCAAAATTGCTCATAACACATTCCAGTTGACAAATTCCGATCCATCTAATAACCTAAATATTTGACGAAGTTACAGAATACATATCACAATATAAATTTGGGGTTCCTACCGAAACTTTCTGTTGTGGAGGGAGGGGAGGCGGTGGTTTTGTGGTTGACTGGAGATGGGAATCGCATTCACTATAAAGTGGTGGCATGTCTCCTGCTAATGCTTCCTCACAATTTGCGTATTTTCTTCCTATGCTTTGAAGCACTGCTATCTATATTCAGATTGACCTTCGGTGGGTTTGTGAAACAGAATGAAGCAGCAACAGCCTGCGCAAGTAAAGTAACTTTTACTATCATATTGTAGAATGTAGACTATATTATATGGGTTTATCATCTATAATTTAACATGACCAGAAAAAATTTCCTACACTCACAACATTTTGTGGGACCCGCAGCAAAAAAAAAAAAAAATCCGGCACGTAAAATGAATCTCTATAACATAACACAATAACTTTTCCAACAACATAACTCTTATAAAACCTATATTATATATGATTTACTGTCCAACAATTTGACTTCAAGTTAGATAACTGGGATATTTATCTACCGGCAAGATGGCATGGTACTTAATAATTATCCCATAAGCCGGACTACCACTGGGTGTACCAGCGTATACAACAATTTTTTTTATAAAACCCCTGAATTTCAAGAATTTACCAATTGCTCGTATTAAATTAAGAAAATTATTACTTTCTGCAACTAACTAAAAAATTCTGCCAACTTTTTTCTGCGAAGTCATGTCAAACAGCGAGAGTTTAAAGTATTTAGCCATGCCCAACTTTAAAATAACTCCAGCAGTAGCTAGCATAATGTCAAACAGAGGCGTGAGAGAGTTTAAAGTATTTAGCCATGCCCATGAGCAAAGAGAGAAAAAAGGGGGAATAAATAAGCACGATAGAACAAAAAAGAGAGGACAAATTGACAGTATTTGACACAAGATGTTAGGTAAGGAAGGGGTGAATGGACCTGATTTATGAGAAAGAAAGAGGAGTGGAGTAGGTAACAAAGGGGAACGTAGAAAGGTTATCAATAACTTGTTACCCCCCTCTAACAATTTGATCAACTTAACTGCAAATGTCTAACATACCATGAACCCTTTAACTAGGGATTCAAACACTAAAAATCATTCTTTATGATGCCATTTTAATTATATTTGTTTCAGTAATTTATTATTATAATCTTATTATTCACTCAACCATTACAATCTGCCCTTATTCTGAAATTTGAGATGAAAATGGAAGGAAAATATGAGAATTCCAAGAGACAGTTGATTTATAATGTCAGACATAGTATGTGTGTTTGTCCACACTACTTTAGACCTAGATCAATTCAGATATTGTATCTGTCTATTTGATAGACATGAAAAGACAGAAATCATGGAAATAAAGAAGACGTAAAATGTAACAAAAAGGTTGTACCTGTAAATCAAGGCGGTGAACATTGAATATATCCTTCATAGAATGTGAATTATATGCTAATATATATGACCTATAAGCCTCTTTAGCCATATTGTTCAAATGATAAATGCTAGCCACCAACTTCTCCTGCACAATCCAGATGGTGCTGATGTAAGATAAGCTGCAGTTGACTACTATATTAAATAAAATTTTAATTAGCACTTCAAGAAGCAGGAATATACCAGTTGAGACTGTATATTTGCAAGCTTCTTGTCATCAAATGCATACTCTTTCACAGGGACCTTTGCTGCCTGAAGTTATGCATAAATATAAAATTTTATGATTCAAGATAATCTAAGAATAATATTTCACAGACCTATAATCGTATATTGTACTTTCATTTCACCACTTAATTTAATATATTTCCACAGGGACCAAAACCACTGCCTTCTCCTCTTATATAGGCTTGATTCATTTGAGGTTCCTCAAGTAATCTATATTGCAACTTTCTAAGATAAAGCAACTGCATATATTAGAAGCATCCCTTCTGCTATAAAGTGAGAGAAACTGACCTTCAAATAATGAAGAAATCGCAATTCTTCAGGAATCAGGAAAAGTAAAGCATTTCCTTTTCCACCTTCCCCACGAGCTGTTCTACCAACCCTATGGATGTATTCCTGGAAGCAGTATAATAACGTTTGTTATACTGTGCATCAAAGTATAAGAACGCAAGGAAACAAATGGAAAAGATAGTGAAAATCAGTAAAGAACAGGAAGCACCTTAGGTTCATCAGGTGGATCATACTGCACAATCCAGTCCTATGAAGCAGAAAAGGAGAAAAGTTGATAAAATATTTTACATTCCCGTGAATGATTTCGAGTTAACAGAATATAATTGCAGCATAAATACAACAGTTCAATCAAAATTTGTTCAGTTTTACCATTGCCATATTAACCAAACTAAATACATAAATCAACAGCTGCTTTCAGTTTAGCTTTGAGTGGAGTATCATAATAGGTAAGAACCCCAACTCATCTTGCTAACCCCCTTTAGACATCCAAGGACCATTCTATTGTTAAGTCTTTCAGTTGGACTGCGGAACATTTTACAATCAACACAAATGACTTCTGGCAGGTTACAGACCACACAAAAGTCCCTCTCCTAATGCTTTTGAGACCAGTAACCATTTATTCTTACACTGTCCAGCTGCTAGCTATTTGTGGTATAGACTCTATTTTTAGGAAACGCTGGAAGTTGGATGTGTCTCAACATACATGATTTCACAGGTTCTGAGAGGAGTAAAATGAGAAAGACTCTTGAGAGCAGTATTGATTGTATGCTAGCATTCAGGTTTTTGTTATTGCCTGTATTATGGGATAATGTGGTCTTCTAAACCTTGTTATGTAGCTCAGTTAATAGCCCCCTAAGGGTTTTTATCATTGAGCAAGTGGGGAATCTGGTGAGATTAACTTAGTCGATGTACCTTTCCTATTTGTGCAGAATCTTTGACTCTTTGGTTTCTCTCCGGAGGATATCTTATCTTCTGCTTGTGTTTCTTTCTTGGATGTTTCTATATCCACATTCATCCAAGAGTGACCCATCAGCCAACAAAGCTATTAGCTAGGAACGGTTTCCAAAGTTCTCGAGTACCGGTGTACCATAAAATTCCCCTTCTTTCCTTCTCTTTAAAAAACTTATTCTTCGATACCCCCACCCCTTCTAATTTTGTTTTACATTTTTTTTAGGAAGATTGTAGAAGGTGAGCCTTAGGGCAGCGATAAGGTTTGAGTTTGGGAAACATCACCTTTGCAAAAAAATACAAGGGTAAGGCTGCATAAAATCAACTATCACCCCACCCTTACAAAGTTAGAGAGCCTTATACATTGGGGTTTGCCCTTAAAGAAGATTGTATTGTTCTCTTCTAATATTAGGAAGTTGTGATAGATTGGTTGCAAGCTGCAACTTCAGAGTTTTGGGTGAAAACCTTGAAATTCTGATACAAATTAATCCCATTAATAGTTCAGAAATATTCATATAACTCAAAAAGAAAAATTAACAAACCACATCAGGTATGTCAAGTCCACGAGCAGCAACATCAGTACAAAGCAAGATCCCCTTTTCTGCTTTGCAGAAGTTAAAGAAGGTAGTTGTCCGGGCATGCTGCTTTTGTTTTCCATGAATATTTAAGCAGTCCAACCCAGTGCATTTGAGAAGATCTGCATGGAATTTGACAGAGTTGCATGAAGAGAAAAAGACCATCACTTTTTTTGATTGATATCTCCTCAAGAATGAATAGAGAACAACAAAACGCTTGGCACAGGGAACAACAACATAGCCCTGCTGCAATCCCTCATTTGTAACCTACATTAATAAGGATCATGTCAGATATTATGAAAATGCTAAAAAACAAACTTCATAGGTTATGATAGAAGTGGGGAGACATCACCTTTTTTCTCCCATTATCTACATCAATATAGATAGGAGTTGTCTGAAATGACAAGCGGGCAAGATCCTCAACCTGTAATTTAACAGGGAAAATTTACTTGGAAGCAGACGATAAGTAAGTGATATGCTTGCATTCCCTAGATTCTAACTTTCAAATATGACATGCATTATCAAGCATAAATGTACATTTATTTGACAATGATTAAACTTGAGTGAAGAAAACAAAATTGGAATCAAGATTTTGTTTCAGGGGAAGGAGCATGAAGAACATACCTTCTTCGTTTGCGTAGCTGAAAACAAAGCTGTTTGTCTTTTCTGTTAAATGAGAAACAGATTAATTAGCCATGCTCATACACATTAGGTAAAACCAAAAGCTAGATTTAAACTTATGCTACATGTAATGAACATGAGGGAAAAGAAGGGAAAGTTAAATAGGAGATATGGCAACCACATCTCAGCCTATAAAGTTCACCCCCAAACCTAAAAAAGGTTAGTCAGATGACCACACATATTTGGAACCTTTACCAGATACACTGATAATGAAACCATATACCTACCAGCAGAAAAGCACTGCTTTTTTGTCAGGAAAAAAATGGTATTTTCAGAATGTTGCAGGTTTAACTGCAAGAAGCTGCCGACATTCAAAGTCATAACTCACTCAGCAGTATTAAGTTAACCAATAGATGAAAGTAGTTAATCCTGAAAAGCGGTGCAAAGTGGCAAACACCAAAAACACTATTTCGGTGTAGCAGATCGCTAAGCGACGCTGAAGATAACAGATACAATGCAAAAAGTTTCTAATACACACAATAGATGCTTAAAGTCACAATCATCATTAATCTAAGGCATAATTAATAACAATAAATAAATAACAAAAAAAGTATAGCAAAACTAAAAGTACAGATGCTGGAGGGGGAGGAGTCATGCCAAACAGACTGCAGACACTGCATAAATAACAGAGGATCTCCAGCCTAGGCTTCTGCATAAATAACAGAAGCTGCTGCAAAAAGGTGTGGACTTGGCTGTAAAAACAATGGCTTGACCAGAAAAAGGGTGGGTTTGGCAGGAAAAGAGGTGAGCTTGACTAGAAAATGGGTGGGCTGCTGGATTTGACTGGAAAAGGGCCGAGCTGCAGAACAGAGACATGCAAAAAGGGAATATGGCCATTCCTCTTACTATTTTGCCGTGACTCAGTGCTATAGCTACTGCAAACAGCCACGACACTGAAACATGATGCTACAGGACTTCTGGAATGGCAGAGGCCGCAAAAAATGCTTCACCATGATAGCACCACTATTTGGCACAATTGACCACTCTTGGAAAAACAGAAACCTTCCACTTTGCATCTTACTGATGGAGATAACAAAATAATCATATATTGGTTAAAAAAGATACCGAATGGGATTTGAACTTTCCTTTTGAAACAATGTCACCTCCTGTCTTATTTTATTTTATTTTTCTTTCAAAAGCATCTCCATTTTATTGGTCGCATCATAAACTATCATTCATTTTCATAAACAGCTCAAAAGACACTTGAAATTATCATTCAAAAAGCTTTGTACAGTTAATTATTAGTCCAATGTACTTTTCTCTTTAATGACACATAATAGTTATAATCGCTTTTGGTGTTTTCCAGTTAAATAATATCCACTCGGCATAATGCAGTTGGCTATGATGCTATTTCATAATTGCATTAAAATTTCATAACCTCTTTGCATTATAAAATGGAGGATGAGAAGGAGAAAAGAGAAACAAATTCCAAGAGTTACAATACCTTTGGAAGTATATTAATGATCTGCTTCATTTCCTCCTCAAAGTTTGCTTCCAATATCCTGTCAGCTTCATCAATCATGAGACACTGCCAAATCATGCAAGAGATCAAAGTAAGAAGCATAACCAGCAGGTTCAGAATATAGACTAATATATATGCATGCATCTACTAATTTCCAGATATGATCTAAAAGCAACAAAGTCAAGAGTCTCCACCATTGTTGTGAAAACGTCGTCTCAAAGCGTAGAAACGCTCGTTTCTACATTTTTGGACCAAAAATCGTGTCTGAACGGCAGTAGAAATGGAATTTGGGTAAAAATGCTTGAAACGCCGAGTTGATTCGGTAAACTCGGTTGACTCGGCGAGTTTACCGAGTTGACTCAGTAATAAAAAAAAGAAATCTCCTATCTTGTCCAGCGGGGCAGTCTCGGTGCTTTCCTTTCATCATCTCCTCCGTCCGTCAACCCCAACCGAGCATCCACAGCGTTAGTGTTTCCGTATGCTTCGCCATTGCTCTAAAGCCATCAAGTTAAGGCTTTTGGAGGGCACGTGACTCAAAGGATGTCCGTTGTGCCATCTAGGAGAGATGGTCAGCTCATTTTTCTCCATAAGCAGGAAGAGAGAGAAGAGGTACAGAAATGGAGAAAGAGAGGCTTCGTGGCATTCGTGATTGATATTTGTAACTGGGGTTTCAATTTTCCACATTACTTTTTTTTTTAAATTGCTTAAAGTCGACGCATAAAAGTTTAAAATTATTAAATAACTTTGTTCATAAGCAAAGTAACTTTATTTGATTGAATTAACCATTAGTGATGTAAACCATTAGTGATATATTAAAAATAGTAATAACAAAAATAGTCACTCAATAATAATAAAAATATTACAAAAATATCAAAGAATATATTGCTAATAATGTTTTCACTATATTAATCTTCTTAACATTTATTAATAACATAGTTATAGCTTAAAAAAATACTTCATTGATTTATTAAAATGATATATAAAAATGAATAAAGGATATATTTTAAAATAACAGATAAAAACTGAAAAGAATATTTATTAATATGGTCAAACTAATGAAATGATTTGTTAATACAAAATTTAACTTTATAGTAAAATGTATTAAATTTGTGATAACTTACGTATTGGTGTGTTTTGGTTTTATATAAGTTGGATATTTTTTTTGGTACATAGTAAACTATTACGTTTCGTTTACGTTTTTCGATTTTACGTTTTTGCTCACCCCTACCGTTTCTGCATAGACTCTACGTTTTAACAACATTGGTCTCCACTCCAAAATGGAAAAACAGAAAAGCCTCCACCACCAGAAGTTATAATATTTCAGCATTGAATGCTGATGCTTTCCATGAAGAAAAGCTAGCATCCTTCCTATTTTCTTTTATTTTATCTTTATTTAATTTCATATTTTCTCCTAACGAAAAGTGGATGAGCCTTGGAGCAACAATAAGGTTGCTCTTATGGGAAAAAATGCAAGGGTAAGGTTACATAATCAACCCTCAACCCTACCGTCGCAAAGTCGGGGAGCCTTGTGCATTGCAGTTTTCCCTTTGCCCTTTATTTCCTCCCAAACAACAAACAGATTAAGGAGGCAACAAGGCTAAGCAGCAATACTATGAATAGTGTCAGAAGATACACAAGTACAACAACAATGAAGCCTTTGGACTCTATCACAAACCAAATTTTCAAAAAAATCATTTAGAGCAAGGCCTTTTTTGATGATTACTTTGAAAACTTTCTCTGTATTCATCTGCAACTTTAAATCAGACAAACTTCCATTTTATCCACTTTTCTAACTTAAGCCTATATCAGTCTTCACCTCACATGATCAAACCACCATTAGCAAGATTCTGTTATCTACCTCTCAATTTATGATGAACAGAACAGACATGCAATTAAAGACTGTATGCAGGGGCGGCACCTCATGTAATATGAGGGAAGCCCTCGTCATACAGGAAAGATTTGAATGTCTAGCTCTGCCACTGCATTACGGCAAGGACTTCAACTAATGGATGTTCCAAACTTCCCATGAGAGAGGACACTGAAGCATACTACAAATTAATATATATCATGCTTACTTGGATAACTAAATCATAAAAATGTTACAATGAATAAAAAGCATGATTAACAAATATTATCATTGTTCGAACAGCGGCAGTAACCAAACATGTGAATATTACAACCAAGCAAAACAGGGAAACAACTGTATGAAGGATCTGTAGCTTACTTTCAAGTTTTTATATATGAATCCCTTTGTATTTTGAAGGTGATCAAGAAGACGACCAGGAGTTGCAACCAACAGGTTTACGCCTTTAACAATGCGCTCGGCTTCTCCCTTTCTCCCTGAACCCCCAATAACCAATCCAAGAGTTTGTGAATGATACTTGAGTAGTTCCTTTGCCACAGCATGTGTCTGGAAATAGAAATGGTGCATTAGTCAATTAAGAGAACTAAATGATAAAACTCACAACCAAAGCAACATCATCCAATCCAATAGCAAAAAGAAACATCACCCCCCCTCCCCGCCCCCCCAAAAAAAAAAAAAAAAAAGAAATCCGACCAAAGAAGCTAGTATCCCAATAATGCAGTTTCAACATCAACCTCACCTTGATCCCAAAAACTAGTTGGGTATCCCAATAGTCCATTTTATGACCACATATACAGATTCAGGGAAAATAAAAGCAAATATGAGGAAAATAATTGAATACCTGAATCGCAAGTTCTCTTGTAGGGCATATGACAACAACACCGGTTCCATTACGAGGAGAAAACTGAATGTTGTACAACAATTCCACAGCTGGAATTAAAAAGGCAAGAGTTTTTCCAGCACCTGTCCTGGCAGCACCAAGAACATCTTTTCCAATCAAAAGTGGCGGAATCGCTCTCGCTTGAATCTGAATTTTTTCCATTTATTCATTCATTGTAAAAGCTTCATGGTAAGCTCTACCACTCATAAAAACGAAAAAATTTAAAAAACAAAAAAAACAAAATGCACATTACCTGAGTCATACGCTGGAAACTCATATCTAAAATAGCCTTAGAAGTAGGTTCAGACAGTCCCAGAGACGCAAAAGATTCAGCGCTCATAATTCCAGTAGCAACGTCCTTCACTTTTTTATATTCCCCTTCTTCATCATCACCATCTTCTTCAGTTTGTTGTTGACGCCCACTCTCAAACTTCTCATCCTTCTTCTGCTCCTCTTCGGCAGATTCTGCATCGTCATTCTCCTCTACTCGCTGCTCAGTCTTACGAGGTCTTTTCCTCTTGCGCAGCTTCTTATTCTTAGTTTCCTCAGACTCAGGTGATTTGTGCTCTGCTTCGGCCATAACTGCTTCTGCTGGTGGTTTTGGTTCCTTTTAGAATTTTGCGAAAACCCAAACGACCAAACTATTTTCTCTAGCCGCTCGTTAAACCCTAGTCCCAAACAATTCAGCTTCTGATTTTTCTGAATTTTTGTTTTTATTTGATTTTATTATTATATTATATATTATGGGTACAATTCAAAAGAAATTGGCTGAAGTTGGATTGTTTCCCCATTTGTGGATTGGATTTAGGGTATGGCTCAAACGGGCTTGTCTTAGGCTCATCCGGCCAATTCGGCCCTGCTCATATCAGGCAATTTGTACATTATGTTTAATCCTTTTATTTATTCATTCTCCTTTAGGTATAAAAGGGGTTATGTTTTTATTGGAGGAGGAGAAAATCTTATAACGCTCACACAACAAATATGTAGGGCCATTATTTGTTGTGTCAATAAGAGAAGAAAATCTTCTACTGGATATCCATAAATGAATTAGAGGAAATCAAATTTTAATCTAAATAAGCAATGAGCTTATGCTTATGTAAATTTTTTTTTTTTTTGGTAAATGAAAGGCTAACGGCCAAAAACAACCAGAAAATTAGCCTACGACTAAAGCACGATCTCCCCCAATAGAGGAAAGATCAGCTAAATACAACAAAGAAATCCATAAGGAGGAATATCAAAAATAACTTTATTAACTTCTGGCTCCGCATCTAGAATATAATTAGCCATCCAGTCAGTACAAGTGTTACCTTCTCTATAAGTATGACTCAACTTAGTACTCCAATCTTTTTGTAACCATGTCCATATCCGAGTGATCAGATGACCCTCACGGACTGCTGCACCATTTTTGGTGAGCATAGAGATAGCACTCTTTGAATCACTTTCGATCTCAATATGACGGTAGCCTTCATTCCAAGCAATTTCCAATCCACGAAGGATTGCCCACAATTCAGCTTGAACAGCTGAGCAATAACCAAGCTTAAACGCAAATCCTTTTAACCAATTGCCAGAAGAATTTCGAATAATACCTCCACAAGCAGCAGGTCCCGGATTTCCTCGAGCAGCACCATCAGTATTAATTTTTACAAACCCAGCTTCTGGAAATTGCCGCGTAACGGTAGCTATCACTGTCCTTTTACCCAACTGATGGCTGTAGGGGAAATGAATGCTTGGTCTACTTCCTTCACCAAATTTGTAATTATGTGTTCCCTAATAGACAGCTCCAAAATATTAGCACCATGTCTAACTTCATTTCGCCAGCTCCACATCTTCCAAACGGATAGAAAGAAAATAGATAACCAATTATTAGGTAACGTAACCCCCACTACTCATTTGATGTTAATTTCCAACCAATGCTCCAAATCAGCATCAAAGAAAATAGATCTAAACAGAACAGGGACCAGGTTACACCACGGCTGTTTCACCTCCAAACAATCCCTTAAAGCATGAATAATTGACTCACTTTCAGCATTGCAAACTGGACATAAATTAGCTCCTCCTATCCAACTATTAATTTTATCCATAGTGAGAAGCTTGTGATGCAATATTTTCCACATCAAGATTTTTGTTTTCTGAGGACTAGGCCATCTCCACATCCAAGACCAAAGATCATAGTCTCCCACACCTATTTGCTCATCATTGGTCAACCAGCCATAGACATCTTTTACTGCAACCGAACTACTACTACCAATTAACCAACGTCTTTTGTCCGGTCCATCAACAACGCACGGAGGCAACGTTCTATGAAGAAGCTCGATAGCACTCGGTCTAATCCAGTTCAGTAAACTAGCAAAATCACATTCCCCTGAGTTCAAAACAAACTCTTCGACTTTAGAATTTAGATCAATACAATTAGTACCTATCAGAAGCAAATCCTGCAAACAAGGGGAATTAGATACCCATCTATCACACCAGAACCTGACTTCTTTGCCATCCCCAAGTTCCCAAACCAATAACCCCTCTAGTTTCTTCCATATTCAGCATAACTTCTTCCAGAAGCTTGAATCACCATTTCTTTCCACAAAAACCATCTCCCTTCTACTATTAGACATATACTTAGCTTTAAGAACTCGAGTCCACAACTGATCAGGATCATAATACATTTGCCAAGCTTTTTTAGCTATAAATGAATCATTCATAACATCTAATCTTTTCAATCTCAGCCCACCAGTATTTTTAGGAGATGTGATAGTGTTCCAATTAATCAAATTATTTTAAATCTAACTTGACTTATTATAAGATTTGTATGACTTGTTTTTAAAAAATATAATATGTGGCCTAACCTATCAAGCTTATCAATCCTAAATAAAATATTGCACTCTGTAAATTATAGGTTATGATTAGTTTGTAAAATATTGATAATTCAACTACGCTGTTAAAAATTAAAAACAATCAATCGAATAGAATTGTATTGGTTTTTAATTATAAAATTAAATTTTAATTTGATTTAATATAAAATACAAGTTTATACACGTGCATGCGAGTTCACAAACACGTCCATATATATGGGACAAGGTCCTTTGATACTGGTGTCAAACTAAAAAGTTTGATACCAAATCTCAACTGTTGATTTTGTGAACATAACAATTATAAAACCTAAGAGTTATAATTTATTGAGTCACACTTACTAATTAATTATTAATTTCCAATAAATTATAATCGTTAATTGACGAAAATCAATTGTTGAGATTTGGTGTCAAAATTTTTTGTTTGATACCAGTGTCAAAGGATCTTGTCCATATATATATATAGAAGACATGGGGGAGCTAATTTAAAATTTGAAAAGTGATATTAATTTTGTTTTTAATACTGACACTATGGATAATTCTTTTTATTTCTGTAATTAGGGAAGGTCTATACTTGAAAAAATAAAATATAAAGATGCAAGAGTTCTATAGTTATGAAAAGCAAGTAAATCTTTATCCAATAAACAGATAATTTGAGGAGAAGGTTGGTTGAAGATGATAATATCATCTTCCATGCCAAGACCTTGTTTCGCAAACGAATCCTTCCATTTGTTGCTAGACATAATTTTGGGTAATTCTAAATAGACATAATTATGTATTTTGTTAGACAACATAGAAGTTAGATAAAGGCATATTGAATATAGAATGTAAATTTATATACAACTATCTAGGTCATGCAGTTTAAGTAGTGACCCGTTGGTTGAACTAGTGACCCATTGAATCGGTACCTCGATCAAATCAATGACCGGTTCAGGTTTAATAGCATTGGAGGGAAGATTGAAAAAAATAAAAATATTAAAAAATCATAAGATAACATTTATTAAAAAATAACAAGATATTTGTAACACCCCGTTCTAAACTGGTTTGTTATCATTACATATGGTATTAAGCATAGCATAATTCATTATGATTACTTAGAAAATAATTAACTTTGCTTTAATATTTGAATGAGAAGCTAAACTTAACATTTATCAAAAAATATGGACTAACTTTTTCTTTTATTTTCTATGCGTAAATTAATTCTATACTCATATAATTCAAATACTTTAATTATAACACATACATTACGCGAAAACATCTCCCATTAACTTAATAAAATCTACCACGTAGCCCCCATAAGCTAACATAGTGTTAAACATACATTGTATTTTTACCAACATTGAACAACCATTACATTTTCTAAAATTGAGACTTCGAGTTTTCATCATAAATTCTAACATTTTACTATGTTACTCTAGACATCTTGAGCTTTTCAATGACATATTATAAACCTCGTTTGGATTTGTATAACTCAAGTTACGCCCATTCCAAGCCAACTTCTTCAAACCAGACTTCCGAAAAACTGGGCAGCAACTTCAAATCAGAGCAGGGAGTGTTTCACTACGCAGAAAATTCTAAAATTATGAGAGAATAAACTAGACTTATGGGCTTTAGAATGATATATAGTATGCCATGTTTGATTAAGAAACAAGGGAAATATGGCCTTTACAAAATTGTCCAGAATCTATCAACATAAACTGCGAATTTGGACAGTGGTCACTCTATTGAAAACTTGGAATGAATCTCAACCTAGAAAATTCTCATGTTTTGGGACATGAAATTAGACATTCTAAGCTTTAATTTTGTACTTCTCTGTCTCATTTGGTTGAGAATTGAGTGAGTTATGGGCTTCCTAAATCGGTTGCTATACTAGGTAGCATTAATATTGACAGTTGCTTATTATATTTTGATCTAAGGGATTTTCTCAAATCATTATGCTACCTAATTGACCAATTCCAGCATTTACATGAAAGACATACAATAGCGTATTCCATTCCTTTGAATTTCATCATCATATACATATAACATTGAATTGTGCATTACTTACATTTCAAGCTATCTCATTTACGTACTTTACATACTTGCTTTAAACTTATAAAACTCCATAATTTATACATCTACTTCCTTCAAATCTTTATACACTAATTTGCATAACCTGCATCTCAAGAAATGCATCAAATGTTTATTTGTCTTTCATACATAAATTCATTACACGTCATCATACTCTCATTCATATTCACTTGCATATAACTTTGAACATAAACATCATTAAAGTTCAACATTTCATTTACAAAAGTCAATTTACATAATCATAGTTTCATGGACATAACATCATTACATTCTAAGATTACATAATCCATATACATTGTTCTCTAAACCAATATACATATTTGGAATTATGCAAAATATATGTAGCCCTCATCTAGGCCTCAAATACACATCCTCATGCGAATGCTCAAAATAAATATGTTTACATGTTATATATACATAAAAATATACATAAAAATCCACATGCTATGACATAACATCTAAGTGGGCTTCTTTCCACCTGATGCTCCCTCTCCATCTGTGGAGGTACCTGAAATATATTTCCCAAACACAGGATGAGATAAAATCTCAGTAAACTAAAGATCCTTGGAGGATCACTCTACCCTATAGTTCACTTATTGTGTGTAAAGAATATATGAACATAACATGCATACATCATAGGGGTGTTCATCAACCGATCCAAATCCATTTAAACCGCGATGACCGAACCGATAACCGAATAAATTGAAAATCAAAAAACTATATATAGGTGCACACACTTAAACTAACAGTATTAATTTAATTAGTTCCGCTCTTCGGTTAACTCTAAAATTTAATATTCTTAACCTAGACATTTTTATAGGAATTAACATATATTTACATTAATTTTTCCCAACACTTTGCCGGTATGCACTTTCTACTGTTATATAGTTGGTATTTGTTCTGACATCACAACATTAGTAAAGGCACTATCAACCGCCTTCTCTAAAGCGGCTTGGCTATGGTCATAATTAGCTTGTAAATTCTGGAGATCAGATTTCAATTTTTCATTCTCCGAGATCAAATTATTTATAGCTGACTCCTTCTCATTGATCACCGTTGATCTCTCCTTGAAGTAATTAACTATAACATCCTTGTCTTCTTGAAGATTGAAGGTGTCGGCTACAAATTTCAATTCGGCCTTGGATTGTTCTAAACTTAACTTCAACTCAGCAATAGAGTTGGTAAGATCTTGATGCTCTCTTACCAGCTTGTCACGATCATCACGCAGAGTTCAAGTTCAGCTTGAAGCTTTGTGTGCCTTTCCAGCAAAAGGGAATATGACTTCATAAAGATGCTGCCTTGAATACGTATAGCTCAGCTTTTTGAAGTTCCTTCATTTCAGTTCTGGAGATAACTTCGGTACCGAAAAAAGCAGGAGAATGGCGTGTTACACCACGTAGTTCAGTGACAACCCCAGTTTCCCATAAAGCTCCTATCCTTAACCCGACAAGAAGAGGGGGTATAATTGTTCCTCTGTCTATAAAAACCACTGCTCTTGTATTACCACCAGGAACCTCAGCTAGGGTAACGGGGTTAACGTTGGACTCCAACCACCTATCAGGTTCATCTGTAAGATCCATAATTGACACGGTGGCAACATAGGTGGTGGCAGTGGAGGCACCATAAGTTTTTTGCCTTTTGGCTTCCTGTTTAGGAAGGGAGGATGATTTCTTCCTCAAAGACAATATATAGTCCGGCTCGGCCATTTCTAAATCTGCAACAAATCCATATGTAAGTATGATTTAATGTATATTGGACAAGCATGCAACAACAAGGAAAAATAATTAAGCATACTAGAAGGTTTGTAACAGCCCATTGTACATCGGTGTTGTTAACATTGATTTTGATATTAAGCGTAGTTACAATCACAATAGTTCATTTAAAAATGCGAGTAAACTTTTTCCTTTTCATTACGTAAGCGTTAGAAAATTGTATAAAACGTAATGACATAAACTGTGATCATAAATGGATTCTAAATACGGAATTAATACAATATATGCTTAACTATCACACTTTACTTATTTTAAGTTACAAAGGGATTCCCATAAACCTACTTAGCATAAATCTCACTTTTACGGTTTTCCTATAACTGAACATGCCTCTGTTTTCTGGTAACTGTGCACAACCTACTTATCATTAATTTCACATCTTTTAGTATGTTAAACTAGACTCGATTAAATTTCCATCAAGGTATCACACACCTCAATTGGAGTTCTTTAGCTTCGGTTATAACCGTTTGAAGTTGGACAAGCAAAACTGTCAGCCAACCTAAAACAGAGCACCAAACCTCTCTCACCATTTCTGCAATTCTAGATGATTTACTAAACCAATTGCTCTCAAATTTTTGCACAAAATACTAGACACCTTGAGATTTAATTTGATGTATCATGAGTCTAATTGGAGTAAGAATTGAGGGAGAAATTTTTTTTGGAAGTCACAGACCAAAACAGCCCCTGCACTGGACCTCTATGGGCAATCTGTATTCTTTTCATTCCATAGGGTGCTATATAACTCTAAATAGTACCAAATTTTGACACAACACAGATGACATCTCATCCTTTAAAATAGTGTATGACACATCCAAATTGGCCCTCTGTGGAGGGAGATATGCTCACCCAAAGTTAGCCTAAAAACTACTCATTTATTAGAAATTTTGATTTTCCTTTGTTTATTTAACTTATCCCACTTTAACCAAAGTGTGTTCTAGACATCAAATGGTACCTAATTGGCAAGGGGTGCACACAAGGACCAACAAGCCTTGGTGCTATTACAACCCACGATATTTTTACATCATTATCATTAACTTTATAGTCAATTGCTTAAGTCCATTTACATCTCATTACTAATTTCAATCACATAATTCTATTGCATGCATTTACTTCATTTGACAAGATAACCCTATTGCCCTTCTATCACATACATGCTTTATCAATTACACACGGTCCATTATACTTTAATTACTATTTCCAAATATAACTACAAATAAATATATCAATGCTAGACTTAGCCAAAATAACACTACATGAACAACAAAAGCATGTATACCTAACTCATGCAACCCAAATATTCATGCACTAAGTCTAACCTATCAAGTACAACTCAAAATGCAAAATGGCATAAAGTGCCATACTTTCCATATGCTCTACATGTCCTCAACTTGTGGGACTCTTGCCCAGGACTCCCGGATTGCTACAACCACCTGAAACATAGCCTCATAACGCGAGGTGAGATATACGAATATGTCTCAGTAATTCAAAGGTTCTGGATGATCACTATGCCCAATGGCTCACTCATATGTAAAATACAATAATGCATCATAACCATTGAGATAGAGAGAGATAGAAGAGAAAGAGATAGAGATAGAATAGAGAGATAAAGATATATAGAAAGGGATTTAGAGAGAAATAGAAAGAGAGACGTAGAGCAGGAATGGTCTGAGCCAAAACCGTGCACCCATCAGGCCCACTGGCATTGTGCATACAACACTTGGGCTCTCATCCAAGAATGTGTTCCCGAAACATCATTCAAGGCGCCCCCAACCTAAACTCCTGAGACATTCCTAGAGTGTTCCTCAACGGATAACATCTCTAAGGCCCCAAGCCAACTAGAACTCTCTATGGAGGCCTATAACACCTCACATTTTTAAGTTTAAATATTAAAATATTGAAGGAGAATTAAAGAGAAGGATTAGTGAAAACCCTGAGTATAAGGCCAAAATATAAAGAAAGGGTAAAACGGTAATTAGTCATGCACACAACACTAGGAAGATAAAATTGAGTAGAAGCTCTCAGATAATAAAAAGAACCCTGGAAATGGATTCAGAAAGAAAAATTGAATGGTTAGGCAAGTTTCAGAAAAATCAGTGAATTGTGTTTTTCGCGGGTAAAAATACCGCGGTACGATTGCACCGTAAAACGTGCCGATTGAGTTTTGAGCTCTAGGTATCAAATATGAATTATAAATAGTCTATAGAACTAGGAAATATGATTTCTGATAAAATTTGATGGAAATAAGTTAGTTTGGGGAAGCGTGCCAACGACGCGCGCAACAGCTTAAAATAGTGTTTTCTCCGAACGACCGGAAAACTCCGGATTCATCTGATCAAGTATAATTAAAGGACAATGGTTAATGAAAAATTAAAGTTTCTAAATAGGTTGTGAATTTTTGGACGTTTAGTGGAATCAAAGGAAAATTCAAATGAGTTTGAAATCGCGTGATGTGGCGGTTGGACCCACCCCACATAAGTCCTCTTAAGCCACATAACCTCCCCCTCACTATTCATCATCTTCCCTTCCTTTCTCTCTTTCAAAACCGCACAAACAGTCACCATCTTTATCCAAAATTTTCAATTCACGATAACTTGGTCATTTCTCCTCCAAATCCATCGACTTTTATCTTGAAACTTGATGGAAAACACCTTCTAAAGCCATTGTAGTACTCTTAGGCCTTGAAACCATCTCATTAGTGAGATCCAGGCCAAAATCAGTTGCGAAATTGTTGAGGAAAGTTGAGTTCATGGAGCTTCTAGGTGCTCCAATGGTGGAGTATGTTTAGGAGGAGTTTTGTACCTAGCTTTGGGGTAAGTTTCTTCATCATTCCATGGCTTGATTTTCAAAATTGTTTATGAACCCTAAAGAGGGATTGTTTGATTTGTGATGTTAGAGAGCTCGAATAGAAAATGTGTATTAGATGATAATGTCTTAGAATGATGTGTTAGAGCTAGAAATGCCATGAAAATAATTGGTGAAAAATATGATTTTGTAACTTAGAAAAATTTGAGGTGTTATGACTTTGAAATTTGAAAATGTGTTGGGATTGGATTGGTGAGTTGTTGTATGGTTGTATGTTGATATAATGGAATTGTATGAGGTGTAGAGTGGTTAAATTTGAATGAAAACCCTTTGGGAATGGCCTAGGTGACAATTCGGCCAAGTAAGGAAATTTAAGGATTTGATGTTGTTGTCATGGCTTGGATGATATAACATGTGTTAAAAGGTATTTAGATGGGTTGTGTGGTGGTTGGAAAGTTGAAAAATCAATGAAAAATAATTGGAGGAGTTAAAAGTCATAAAGGATCCTAGAGGAAAAGATTAGGAAAAACTTTGTTTAAAAGACGTAAAGTGAAAAACGAAACTTAGTATGGCCTTTTGGCAACCTAAGAATGTGTAATAAAATGAGAAAGAAAATTTTGAAAAATAAATTTTGAAAAATGCCTAAGAAGGCCGAACCTACAAGGTGTAGGAGTGAAATTTGATGTTTTTCGTATTTTGAACGTATTCCCGTGTACTGATGATTCGTACATGGTGTTGTAGGTTGTTGTAGGTCGATTTGAACCCCGAACCGTGATTCGGTAGATTGCCCTTGGTCTTGGACCAAGTGGGAATGAGGTAAGTGATTGGAATCATGTTGTGTAATTGGTAATTGCATGGATTCATATGAGTTTTGAGCAATTGGGAATGTCCTCTGTGTAGGCATTCTGTTGAGTAAAGAGCTCGGAGAGCATATTGATGTGGAGCTAAGTGAAGAGGCTCATTGAGGTAACCTATTGGTATTGGGGCTTGTTCCCCTTGTGTGTTCCACCATACCCATTGAGGGTGATGGTTGGAAATGTATATGAGTAGTGTAGAATAACATGAGCATGCATGTAGTATTTATGAGGGTACTTATGTACCGAGTCTCTGGCCAGTAGATAGTTGCCTTCGGGCAGTTCGGACTTCCACTGGATAGGTCTCCGAGAGGGAGTTCCAGTTGACCCAGGGTCGTGGTGTGTAATCCGGATAGAAGCACACTAGGAAGTCTCGGGTGTATGTGGATGGGAGGGGTACCTTGGTTTGTTGTTCTAGGAACACGCCTTGGATGATACCCTAGGCTTATATATGCCGAGGACGTTGCGTGGTATTTAGCTACCATCCCGCTTCGTCGTATTTTGTAGTCCGATATTCCCCAGTTTCTCTAAATCCCTTTCTATATCCCATTTTGAGAGATATTGTTTTATATTATTTATATGCATCGAAGTGAGCCATTGGGCGGAGTTTTCTCCAGAACCTCTGGGTTACTGAGATATATTCGTATATCTCATCCCGTCTTGGGGACTTTATTTCAGGAGGTGGCAGTGGCACTGGAGCGACGGGCAAGAAGCCCGTAGGATGAGTCATTGGAGGATTAGTGCTTTTGCATTTCGATGGCCATTTGCCCTAGGCTAGACTTAGGGCATGAACATCCCATATGTATGTAGGATGTGTTTCATATTCATATTTGTTCTTGTCATTTTGCCTAAGTCTAGTTATATATGTCATTGGAGTTCTTATGTTTCAAATTGTAAATTAAAGTATGAATATGTAAGTTGTAATTTAAAGTTGAAGTTGTAAGTTGTAACATATAAGTTAAAGGTTGTAATTGTACAATGGATGCATGATGTACTATGATGGAAGGGCTTTAGGCCTATTTTAAGTTTATGATGATATGTATGTTTAGAAAATGCATGTAAATGGACATTGGTGATTGAAATAAGTGAAGCATTTGTAAAGTGAGCAATATGATATAAATTGTGTAATAACTATAAACTGAGTTGGGTTGTAAGTGCCCCAAGGCATTGTTGGTCCTTGTGTTTGCCACTCATTGGTTATTAGGTATATTTGAGGACTTAGATCACATTTGCAATTTGGAGATTTTTGTAAAAACAAAGGAAACTCTAGCGAATTTTCGGTAGAATTGGCAGAATTTAGGCGAACTTCGGGAGAGCATATCTCCCTCCACAGAAGTCCGATAGGGATGTGCCATATTCCATTTTAAAGTTTGAGATGTCCTCTAGCTTTTGATAAAATTTTAGAGAGTTATGGGTTGAACGACGGCCTGTAGAAGTCAGAGAGTGCAGACTGCCCAAATGCTCACTACACTTGTGGCAGTTCTGGACCAGTTTTGGGAAATTAATTCTCGCTTCGTTTCTTAGTCAAATTAAGTGTATGATATATCAAATTGAAGGTTGAGGTGTCTATTTTCTTGTATAAAAATCTGAAAGCAATTGGTTGAGAGAAGGATATTGGAGCTATTTTTGGGGTTGGTTGGCAGCTTTGCTTGTCCAACTTCAAACGGCGATATCCGGAGCAAACGAGATCGAAATGACTCATGTGATGGCTCATTAGAAAGGTAATTAAGTCCCGTAAAAGATACTAAAAGATGAGATGAACATGAAGAGATTTGTGAGGATATAAATAAATATACCGAACCATGTTCGGATGAGTAGAAAACGTAAAGTTGAGAAATTGGCTAAGTGGGTTTATGGGAACCCCTTAGTGTCTTTTATTAAGTAAAATAAGATATAAAAATAGTTTAAACAAGTATTCCACAAGAGTTTACAGTTATGGTCACAGCTTTGATTTATTACGCTTTTTACGATTTTAAATGCTCGTGTAATAAACGGAAAAAGTTTACTCGTATTTTTTTTTTATAATGAACTGCTGTGATTGTAACTGCGCTTAATATCATAATTAATGTTAACAATACCGGTATGTAACGGGCTGTTACAATCTAAGAAGCACGGACACTTGTAAAAACAGGAAGAGTCGGGTCCGACACGTTCCGACACGGCAACACGCTCCGACACGGTGTCAGACACGCGGTTGACTTTTTCTGACACGTTGACCATTCCGACACGCGAATTTGACCGTGTCCGACACGGTCAAATGTCATTTTCGTAATTTTATTTTTTTTTATTTTTTTAAATTTTAAAAAAAAAATTTAATTTTTTTAATTTTTTTTAAATTAAAATATATTAATAAAGCTTCCACCTCATCATATCAATTTTATTTTTTTGTCTTTTTTTCATTAAGTAGATAAGAGATCATCTCAGCATCATTGTTGTCAATTCCTATTACGCACTTGTTGTATCTCATTCTCTCTAATATGATTTATTCTCTCTATCTGATATTATATCTCTCTCATCCCAGGTTTTTTTTTTTTTATTAAAGCTTCCATCTTTATAACGTGTTGATAGGTATTATTAATTTAGTTTCATTTTTTTGTTAAATTATTAAATATTAAATGAAATATATACTATATAAATTAAAAATATTATTTAATATTAAAACGTGTCCCAACATGTCGAAATCCATAATTTTTTAGGATTAACGTGTCGGAGTGTCGTGTCGTGTCGTGTCGTGTCACGTGTCGCGTGTCGTATCGGTGCTACATAGGTTACAATGCCTCTCCAGTGGAAGTCCCTAACGGGCTGTGACAATGCCTCTCAATGTTGGAGAAAGCTCATACATAGGCAAATCTAGCCCCACAGCAATCAGGTCTGCAATAAAAGAATAAGTGGCTCCTGAGTCAAACAACACCTCTATATCACAACCTCCAATGGAAAGAGTACATCTAACAAGGTTCTGAGCTGTATCTGACTGCTGGAGATCAAGAATGTACATAAGTCTCGTGACTGGTGGTACAATGAGTGTCGCTGTAGGTGGAACAGGAATCATCTGTAAAGGGGCCGTCTGAATCGCTGCAACCCTAGCAACCGACGAGGAATAATCCTTGGCATAGTGGCCCTCCTTACCACACTTGAAACTAATAATCTGGCCGGTGGAACACGGCCCAACATCCAATCTCCCACACCCGGTACATATGGGAATGGTGGGAGGTTTAGCTGCACTCCCCTGCTGAGTGGATGTCCTCTTGAAGTAGTTAAGCAATTTCATAGTAGATAACTGCTTCCCTTTGCCTTTTCCCCCAAATCTTCGGTCCCTCCATGTAGTGGAACCACTAGCCCCCTTTGCCTCTGGCTGTCCAGTTTTCCTCTTCTTATTTGTCACACAAACATCCTCTATATCTCTACACTGCTGAACCAAAGTACCAAATTCTCTAGAGGTAGCTTCAACAATACGATCTGATATCTCCCTGCTAAGTCCTCTACGGAACTTAGAAGCCAAAAATGCAGGTCTAGGCATAGCAATACGAAAATGGGCGAATTTGGCCAGTTCATTGAACTTAGCCAGATATTCATTTATGGTCACGGAGCCTTGCACTAGGCGCTCAAACTCTCTCTGCTTCCTCTCCTGAGCATTAGAAGGAAAATACCTCCCAAGGAACAACTCCTCAAAGAATAGCCAAGTAATCACGTGACCCTGCATCTCATACGCCTGAGAGGTGTTCATCCACCACTCATGTGCATCTCCTTCCAGCATGTAAGTAGCAAAAAACAGCTTCTGTGGATTAGTACACTACATCACCCTCAATATCTTGTCCAAGCCTGGAGCCATCTAGCTGCAACAATGGGATCATAGGATCCATCAAATGAAGGTGGCTTGTGCTTACGGAAAGCATTCAGACAATGGTCTCTATTCTCCTGATCTTCCATGGGCTCATAATAAGGTTGCATCATCCCTATGAGGTGACTAAGACCCTCCATGTGACTTTGACCATCATCCTCAGGAATATGCATCCCACCTCCTCCATTCCCATCCTGGTGACTGGGTGGAGGCGGCGGCGGCAGAGGATGCTGGCCCTCAGTACGACCAGTCCTAATCTCCTCCAACATGACCCTCATCATAGTCATGTTCTCCAGTCGGCTAGCCTCAAGAACATCCTCTGTGGCTTTCTTATTCGCCTCTCTAACGGCATCCATCATCTCCTGATTGGCTGCCCTAGTAGCCTCCTGATCGGCCTGTCTAGCCATCTACATCTCAGCTGATGCAGTCAGGATAGGATCATATTGACCCTCGCTCCTCTCCCTAGATCACCTAGGAGGTGCCATAACTCTGCACATGTTATACAAAGAATGAGTTGATTAGGCCCACACAATGTGGTCACGCAACCTAACAGAAACTCACAAGATATTTCACACAACAAGGCATCTTAAGTTATTGCAATACATATAGACTTTCTCCCTGGAAAGTGCTCCGATACCATAAAATGTAACACCCCGTGTGCACCCGGTGTATTAAACATATAATGGTAATATGCGCAGCTAAATGATTGCGGAAGCTAAATTTTTCCAATTATGAACATTATCAGATTAACCAAGTGGATTTACTTAATTCTATTTCAAAAGCCGCCTGTATGTAAATTGCAATAAATAACTACACCGAGTAACCTCATAACATAAATAATGCATCAAGTCATGGAACTACAACACGTAGACCAGACATGTCCTGATACAATAATACAACTCAGTCTGAATAAATACGGCTTATTCAAATGTGGCATGGACAACCCCCATGCTCACCAAATAAAATAACATAAACAGCAAGTCATGTCTCAATTACAATGACAATAAAACATAATAGAAAGACATATATCATGATAATAGGGCAAGGTTATGCATCATCTCAACTCAACTCCAGCCTCCTGCCGCTAGAGGTATTAACCCTAGAAGTACCTGTACCTGAAAATGTACCCCACACGAGGTGAGATCTAAAATGAGAAATCTCAGTAAGATGAGGGGTCCTCAACAATCTCTCTATAACACCACGCATTTCTTAAACGTATAATTATATATGAAAATGTGGATAAAAGGGTAGGTGTAACATCCCACATAATTAGGAAAAATATATAAATTGTTATGAGGAATATGGAATCATGCGTGAAATCCGAATTATATGTAATACATGCCTTGTTTGCGAATTATATGGCTATTTTCCCTAGAGTGGAATTAAATTGAGTTGGGGAACAATTTGAATTACAATGATAGGTGAGTACCTATTTAGGCATGTGAAACTTTTATTAAAAGTATATGAATAATTTCATTGTAAAATGTAGAATGACTAATGATACTTAAATGCATGGGAACTAATGAATTAGTGGGCTGGTCACATGTAAATAGAACCTTTGGACTTAGGTAATTTTGGACCCCCACCACGAGTAGGTCCGCGGCCCATATGCCTTGGGAGGGTCTTGGTTCAGCCCTAAACCTTTGTCCATACTAGTCTTATCTTGAGAATCCCTCAAAGCAGCCCTTGATTGGTTAGTGATCTACACATGGCAACTTTTATCCACTCCATTCAGCCCTCACATGTGCGCATAGGATAGACAAAATAAATCTGATGACTTGTTGAAACCACTCAGCCTTATTACATGCAACCAATTGGAAGGGCAAGTGAGCAGTTTGCGTGCAACTTAATTAAGCAGAAATGCCACCCCCCTCTTACACCTCTTTGAGCGCATGAAAGGAGAGAGTAAGCCTAGTTATTTTCCTGGCCCTTGTATCTTTTTAATCAGCCTCAAACTCCCACTCTATGATCCCCCATGCGCTGATTGTGTAGAAGAAAAATAGGTTGAAGTCTTAACTCTTTTAACATAAGCAAACTTAGCCATTTCATCCTCCATTTTTCTTCCCTAAAATCATGATCTAAGTAGAGTGAAAACATCCAGGAAATTTCTTATCCTCCTCTCCCTTTCCTTGCTATAAATCGTGGAGCTTCTTGAAGGATAACCAAAGTATTAAACACATTTTTCCCTTCGCTTTTTGTTCGACCGTGTGCTTGGGTTCAAGGAGGTAAAGCATTTCCTCCATTCCCTTGTTCACCTATGTTCCATCTCGGTTTTACAAGGGTTTTTCCCTTTTCTTGCAGCTGAGAACGTGAAGGAGGAAGGTTAATTATTCAACCTTAGAGGCTGTTCCCTACCCGACTTTAGTGAAGCCTTAGAGCGCTTAGGACTGATTGGAAATCTGAGTCATCTCCTCCTCTCATCTTGCTATTCGGATTTAGAGGTATTTTAGGAGGTCTTGATTATCATTTTTTCATTCCATTCTGTTTTGTTGGAACCCTTGACCGTTTATTACATGCAACCCATAATCGAGTTTGGCTTAGAAAAAATAGTTCCTTACCTTTTGTTGCATGGTTATTTGGGCTAGGAAAATTGTTAAAAAAATTCATATGTGATAAGAATGTTACAGTCAGCATGTAGAAGTCTTTTTGTTGTTCTCTTTGTCATGTAGGTATGCTTTTAATTGGACAATATAAACACCTAGTAATGGGCAGTGACCGTTCTGTATATTGGTTGTTCACTGTTAATTTTGGAAAAATAATAGGACAGCATGCTAGATGTTTTCTTTTTGCGCACCATTGGCTTAGAGAAGTGGAAATTATATAAATGAACCTTTAGGCACTTAATAATGGTTAGTAACCGTTTCTGTATGTTGGTTGTTCACTGTTACTCGTTGGAAAATTTATGGGACAACATGCTGTATGTAGCGCACATAGGGAGCTAGGTTGGAATTTTGAATAAGAATCCTTAATGTATTTTTTATGCCAAAACCGATTCTATTTGGGTGAGAAACCGTGGATTTGTTCACTGATAAGGAGTTAGTAATAGTTATTTAAGGTCAGAAAATTATTAGGAAAAGAATCATAAACATAGATTGAGAGTTAAGGAAAAAAGGGAATAAAAACGTATGCTGCGTATAGGGATTAATATGACGAATGATTCTTACTTGCAATATTTTGCTTAGGTGCGCCTACCTTTTGATTGAGGACTATTTTGCTGCTGTTTGGTAAAATTTGTGGCACGCGAGGTAAGTGTCTGGTGGCATTACCTTTTGTGACTACTAGCTAGTTATGGGATTGTGAATTGTTGCTTTCACTTGGTTAGCATACTGTTTTATGCTCGCTGTATTCTGCCTTGGATATGATATGCTGGATATTTTGTTTTGGAAAATACTATTGTTCAGCATCTTGATATGGGAAATCCATGAGATATATGCTATCTGATTATTATCTAGTCATGCATACACATATCATAATCTTAGTTGTTTGTTTTGTGTGCGGACCATGACATGGCATACATGCATAAATCTCATGTTGATTTCTGAAAATAATTATGAAAAGTAAGCATACGTTTGAGCACGCATCATATAGGCATCCCTCCGGTACCAGGGTATGGGACACTTGGCTTCCGTCCACATAGGTCGCAGTTGGAACCTTCCTAAGGAGCCACTATGGGACTTCCACTGTGCTTGTTAGTACGTGCACTCTAGTGCTATGAACGTACACCTCTAGCGTTATATACGCACCCTCTGGCGTTATATACGCACCCTCTGGCGTTATATACGCACTATGATTATTATTAGTATCTGTCGGATTCAAAATGATGATGCGACTGTTTTGTAATTCTGTATCTAGTTAGTACTGTTGCATTACTAGTTTTGCTATCACACAACTGGGATTTTTCTCACCCCTTTTGGGGCTCAATTTTTATAAAATTGCAGGAGGACGAAAGAGCATATTATGACCTTGTTAATTGGGGTAATTGTTGTTAACTGTTGCTGTTTGGAATTTCTGCTGTTAATTGTTTTGTCTGTTGGATGACTGTATTATTGTAATGTTTAGGATGTTGGACTACCATTGGAACATGTTTTAATTTAGGGTTTTTAAGGTTTTATGGTCTGTTTGGACTTTGGAAAATTTCTGATTACGTTTTGCGAAAAACAATTTCTTAAGCGTTTTAAATGTTGTTTTCTAAACTGTTTTGCTAGCATTTTGCGAGTTCTGTTTTGAGGGGCTAGAGACCTCCGATTCGCTTATAATTTATATGTATGCGAAGCCCCAAATGTTTAGTTTCTTGTGTTAAAGAAGATTTTTTTAAGTTTTTGTACCCGATTGGATCTGATTTTTACAAGGCAGCAAGGTCTGTCATGAAAATTAATGTTTCAGCAACTAGAGTAATTTTTGTCTAAATGTCACATGGTTTATTTTTAGACCAGATTTGAATACGAAAAGTTTTATGAGACTTAAAACAAAATTTTCAGAACTAATTGTTAGCATTCCGACTCTAATCCGCTTAGTAGACAACTCACTTGGATGCATACAAGGGAGGGTGTCACACTAATTGGTACCAGAGCAGTTTTGGTTCATGGTGTCTGTTTGCTTGTTGAATTGTTTGCTGCTTGATGAATTGTTTGCTGATTGTAATTAAATTTAAATAATATTTGCTTGCCGCATGATAAAATGTTTAATTGTTTGAGACATGTTAACTGTTATAACTAGACTGTTAGAACTATATGGTGATAGGGACAGATGCATTGTTAACTTATCTGATTGGAACTCAAGTACCTACTTAGATTGTTGTCATGAATAGCTTGCAGTGAGTCTGATAAGCTCATTTCGTGGTATTGTGAGTGCAGAAACGTGGCAGGTACCCGTGGTTCTACTCAGGGAAGACCTAGTAATGCCGCTTACGACCTTATTACTACTATTGGGGGTTGGCCACTTTTGTCCAGAACATGAGTCAAGAGTGGAGAGAACTTCGGCAACAGAATCCGAACCAACCCCAGATGCAGGACAATGCTGAGGAAATTACCAGACGGAGGTTGAAAGACTTCCGAAATTTCCAGCCACCCACATTTGAAGGTGGGGATAACCCTGAGGCTGCAGCCAGGTGGTTGCAGATGATCGAGCATATATTTGAACGTATGGGATGTTCGAAAGCTCAGAAGACTGATTATGCATCATACCAGCTGATTGGTGAAGCTTTGACTTGGTGGACCAGTGCGAGGGCTCTGCTCGGAGCTCAAAATATTGAACTGACTTGGGGGTGTTCCGATGGGTTTTTCTGGATAAGTATTTCCCAAAGGCGATGAGAAGAATGAAACACACTGAGCTGCTGTCACTAAGGCAGGACAACATGACTGTCAATGAATACATTGCTAAGTTCGGGCAGCTGATGGAATATGCCAACTTTGATCGGAACATCTATAACTAAATGAACACATGTCCAAATTCATTTTAAAAGATCATCTTCGTCCTTGATCAGCCCAAAAAAGTGCAGCCCCCTCCTCCACCATTGGAGAAAATAGTTAAAATTTGAGAAATTCATAACTTAAGCTACACTCAACAGAATTGAACGATTCCAAAGCCAAAGTTTCTTGGTTTTCTCCCTAGAACAAAACTACTGCCTCATTTTCGGTGTAGGAGCATTGTGGAGTGAAATATCTCTCCAATAAAGTTGCAAATTTTTTAGGAAAGTGGAGACATTGGTGGTTGTTTACTTGATTTGTTGCTTGGAGGAAATTCATTGGAGGCTTAAGCATTGATTTGTGGTAAGTTTCACCACCTATTGTGGATTAATTGTTGAGATCAAATTTTGAAAACCTAGAGCATGTGTTGTGTGATTTATGTGGTTGGAGATTTTAAATTGAAAATGTGTATTAGATAAAAGTGTCTTAGAATGATGTTTTATGTTGATAGAGCTCACGAAAAATATTGGTGAAAATGTTGGTAACTCAGGCAAATTTTGATGTTGGTATGCATGACTTTGTGAAATGGATATGTTGTGGGATTGTGTAATTTAGTTGTGGATTATTTGTATAAGTTAATTATAGGATTGTATAATGTGTGGAAGTGTTGAATTGAATTTAAAACCTTTGGGTATGAATCCATGTATAATTCGGCTATTGAAGGGAAGTAAGGAAAAAATGATGTAAAAATGATGTAATTGGTGTTATGTGGTTGTGGATTGCTTTTAAATGGGTGGTATGTTGGTTTGATGCATGTGAGTTGGAAGTAGAATCATTAGATATGTATAAGTGTAGGAATTGGCCTAAAGGAGGATAATTGAGGAAAATGGTGTAGAGGAGTAATTGAATGAAATTAAAGACTTGAAACAATGTGGTGGTAAGCTTAGGAAGCTAACGGAACCTTGAAATAAAATTTAGAACATAGCTTGGTATTTTAGGCCATTTGGCCGATCCTATGCATGTGTGGGAAGGTTATGGTGCTTGGTGTTTTGACTTGGTTGCACCATGGTATTGATGATCCTCGTGTGATCATTGTAGGTTGCCTCCCACGGACGTGAACTTAGAGCTTTGAGCTTGGTGGGTTGCCTTTGGTCCTTGACCAAAGGGATTGTGGTAAGTTGTTATGAATATATACATGAATAATTTAATAAGCATGTATATGTCTTGGTTGATTATAATTGTAATGGAAATGGCCTATGTGTGGGCATTTTTTATTGAACCAAGCTCGGTGGCACTGTGAATTGGAGCTACCAAGAAAGGGAATTTCCATCAGGTAATCCCTTGGTACTGGGGTTTAGTCCTCGTGTGTGCTCCACCATGCCCCTTGGGGTTAGTGGTTGGAGGTGTATGTTGGTAGTATATTATAACATGCTCATGCATTTATGTTTGTTAGTGGGTACATAGGATGTACCGTGTCTCTGGCCAGTAGACTGTTGCCTTCGGGCGTTACGGACTTCCACTGGATATATCTCCATGAGGGAGTTCCAGTTGACCTGGGGTCATAGTGGGTTATCCGTTGAGGAGCACACTAGGAATGTCTCGGCTACATATGGATGGAGGGTGCCTTGGTTGATGTTCTGGGAACACTTCCTTGAATGAGAATCCCTAGGCTATATGCCGAGGCCAATAGGCTGGATGTTGCGTGGCTTTGGCATTGATCATTCCAGCTTCATCGTATTCTTACTCCCTATGCTTCCCTACTTCACTAAATCTCTTGCTTTATACCTTTTTGGGTGTTGAGATATATTGTTGATGTACATCTGAATGAGTCATTGGGCGGAGTAATCTGCAGAACCTCTGGGTTACTGAGATATATTCGTATATCTCATCCCATTTTGGGGACTTTATTTCAGGTAGTAGCAGTGGGACTGGAGCGATGGGCAAGAGGCCCGTAGGACGAGCATGAGAGCTTAGAGCCTATTTTGCATTTTGTGGCCATTTGGCCTAGGCTAGACTTAGGACATGAACATTGCATATTGATCTAGGATTATTCATATTGTCATCTTTATTCATGTCATATTTTATCTAAGTTTAGTTGATGAATTATCATGTTTTATTTGAGGAATTATTATGTTGTAATTGGAGATGTAAATTGTATTATGTTTCATTGGAGAACTTGCAATGTGTAATATTGGGACCTTGTGTAATATTGAAGCATGTAATTTAATAAAGGATGCATGTAATTGAATTAAATTGATTGAAATAGTTTAAGTTTTATAATTTAATAAATGAAATGAAAAGTGAGCAAATAGATATAAATTGTGATGGGTTGTAAGAGCACCAAGGCATTGTTGGTCCTTGAGTGCCACCCGTGTCTATTAGGTACCCTTGGTGATAGATAACTCACTTTTACAAAAGTGGGATATGTTGGAAAAACAAATTTCTATAAAATGGTAGATTTTGGGTGAACTTTGGGAGAGCATATCTCCCTCCACAGCAGTCCAATGGGGACATGCCATACACCATTTTAAAGATTGAGATGTCAACTACATTGTATCAAAATTTGAGAATCATAGGAATAGTACTTAGACCTGTAGAGGCAGAAGAGTGGGGTCTGTCCAAAAATCCCCTGCACTTGGGGCTGTCGTGACCTATTTTTGGGAAAACTATTCCCGCCTTAATTTTTAGTCAAATTAGACCCATGATATGTCAAATTGAAGCTTGAGGTGTCTAGTTTACTGTATAAAAATTTGGGAGCAATTGGTGGAGTGATTTGCCCAAAATAGTGGGAAGAGTAAGGGATGAAATTAAATTAATTAAATGTGAAATTAGGAAATAATTCCATAATTGACCCTAATAATTATGAGAAGGCTTAAATAATTATGATAAGTGATTAATAATGCTGCAAGTCGCATTTCTGACTAAAAATGCAGATACCGATTCTGCCTCACGGTATATATGCATATCGATGAAGTATCCCGGAAAATCATAATAAGTGCATGAATATTCGTAGAATAATATATAGGATTAGTAAAACAATTTTCAAGTCAAAATAATGAGAACTGATGCCACGCGCGTACCGGAAAGGTGCTGCGAAAAATAAAATAAAAATGTGACAAATCTTAGAAAAGTGGCTAGGTTCATAATCCAAAGTTTGGGACTAAAAGGCTAAGCATAGCTATTAGTGCTAATACAGTGTGATTAACCTTAAACCGCCTATAAATAGAGGGTTGCACACAACCCTAGGCTGATACTCAGCCATTTCTACGTGGGATGCTAACTTTGGCTGCTGCCATTCTCTTCCTCCACCATCTCTTGACCTTCCAAGTAGCATTTCTTTATACTTCCTTCACAAAAACTCTATAACTAAGTGTGATAAAGCATTGTGTGGGAGGAAAATGAGGTATTGAGGGTGTGAGTAAGCTGTGCTTTCTGAGTTTGGGGGCTGCCACTTGTTTGGGTGTTGTGGGGCCATTGTTCCTTGCTTGTGTGACTTCAAGGAGCCATCTTTGTTAAGAAAGGACCTTGCTTTATTGTCATTTTCGTTTCCTTATGGAGTCATAATTGTGTGGGCTGATTGGTGAGCTCGAAGAGCATCATTTATCTCTGTTTTGGAGCTTGGGGTATGTTCTTGAACCTTTGATCATGAGTTTTATGAATAAAAATTGAGTCTTGGCATGTTTAATGAGTTGTTTAAGTAACCACCATGAT
This sequence comes from Gastrolobium villosum, assembly GCA_032173675.1. Classification (NCBI taxonomy): domain Eukaryota; kingdom Viridiplantae; phylum Streptophyta; class Magnoliopsida; order Fabales; family Fabaceae; genus Gastrolobium; species Gastrolobium villosum. The sequence goes on along the minus strand of JAVKPL010014892.1, from coordinate 37,557 downwards.
CACTGACCTAAAGAGGTTTAAAGATGCATGCTTTAACGTTATAATGTGTGAAAAAGTAAAACCTTGGGAGTAATATATCGCGAAATGCATAAACTGCATTCTGTCGCGAAATATCCGGATATGATATCCGGATATGAGGTCTCGTGATATCCGAATATGGATATCCGGATATGGCCCCTACATATATCCGGATATTCCGGGAATTTTGAGACAGTAGTTGTATTATTCATACAGAATGACATTTTGGGTTTGTGGACCCCTGATTGGTTAATATGGACTTCTGTATAATTAATCTAAGTCAGAATCAAAATGATTAAGGGCTTATGGCTTTGTGAGGAGCCTAAAGACATGAAACGTAAAAGGAAAGTGTTGTGTTTATCTTATATGCTTATAGATTATGATTGTTGACATGATTGTTGGTATAAACAGACTGTGAGAGTGTTGTTTGTGGACCTTGAGCTTGATTGGACTCTTATTTGGATAGATAGTTTGCGAGGTAAGCTTTCATGTCCCCGGTTTAACCATTGTTGGTTCCATCATGCCCCATGGGGGATGGTTTATATGCATGATGTGTTTTCATGTATTGATATTTGAAATGTTGTTGAGCTGTTATGTGAATGCCTTATGATATGCATGTGTTGTTCCATCTAGATGGTAAGCCTGAGTATGTAGGAGACATACAATAGGGTGATTCTATGGGTGGGTGCAAGTGGTATCTTGCACTGATTGTAGGTAGTAGACGTATGTAAGTCTTGCATTTCTCTAGCTAGTAGAATAGTTGACACACATGACATGATTATATGTTGCATTGCACGGATTTTGGAACTTATATTATTATACTATTTTTGAGCTTATATTGCACATGTAAGTGAGCTTGGGGTGGAGAAATCCTTGAGGACCCCTTGTCTTACTGAGATTTTTGTTTAGAGACCTCACGCTACGTTTGGGGCACGTTTTCAGGTTCAAGTAACTCGGGGACTGATACCTCGGGCGGCAGGAGGCCGAAGCTTAGTTGATTGATGTATACATGCTTATGCTGATTATGTTTGGATGTTGTTTTATGCTTATTGATTTTATGCTGACATTTGAGTTGAGACTTTGTTGGGCTTTGTTGCCTTATTTTGTGAGCATGGGGGTTGTCCATGCCATGTTTATTATGTTATGTTTTAGTTTGGTGTTGTATAAACTATCATGATTGTGTCCGGTCTACGTGTTATAGTTCCGTGACTAGAGTCACACTTATCTATATTATGAGGTATTTCAGTTAGTTGTTTATTTGCAATTTACATACAGGCAATGTTTTGAAAAAGGATTTAATAATCAACTTGGTTAATGATAATGATGTCATAATTGAATGAAAGAAAAATTTATTCCGTATTTTTATTAAGCATTGCTTAATACGATGATATGATAACAAACCGGGTATACACGGGGTGTTACATAAACTCTTTATGATTAATGTATATGTGATTCCTCAGTGTGGGTCTGATCGGCTCATTCATTTGTGTTACATGAACGGTTATCATGAGGAGGATTCGTGATCATCGTGGGACATTAGGGTTTTTGGGGAAGTGTGCCCACAACGCGCATAATAGCTTAAAAATGTGATTTCTTCGAACGACCGGAAAACTTCGAATTCATCGGATCAAAGGCACTTAAAGGAAAATGGTTAATATTAAAGATTAGAGTTTCTAAATAGTTTATGAACTAGTGGAAGATTAGTGGTGAATTTAAGTGAGTTTAAGTGAGGTGGAACTTGTGGGGCCCACTCCCACTTAAGTGACTGAATGAGCACATGTCCAAATTAATATTAAAACATCATCTTCGTTAGTATATGGATGTCCTAGAGACAATATTTTGATTTGATTAGGACATATGTGGACCTTTTTATATTGTCACAAATAAATAATAAGCACTCTTTATCATGTTTCATATTTTGTCTCAATATTATTATTAATATATTATATGAGTAACTGGATAAAACCCTTGGAATAAAATAGGTATCTCTTGAGTATCTGTGATGAGATCACGATCATGAGGATTTAAGGATACCAGATGTTTATTCCTAATTTTATGTTCCTAGTCTAGAGACACTGAGAATGGGGATCAGTAATCTCGGGTAAGACTAGCACGGCTTATCTACTTGTCTTCGGATACAAGGTAAAGACCTCATGAGCTACAGATATGGAGATGTCTTAGCTAAAGTCGTGGGTGGACCTATAAAGGTATAGCTCGCACTGAACAGACCCACAAAGAGACTCTATGAGGAAATCTCACAAACAGTATCATTAGAGCAGTCTCTTAATATTTGGGTATGTCTTTCCTTAGACAATAAGTTGTCACCTAGACTGTGTTCTAGAAGACATTATTTGATCGAACTCATTGAGAAGCTGGGAAATCTAGGCTTCGTGATGGATGCCGAGCTAAGTAATGACTTAGTCCTCACCCCACTTCCACCTTCCTTCAGTCAATTCATTATGAATTACAACATGCATGGGATGCTTGTGAGCTTGCCTGAATTGTTAAGTATGTTAACAACTGCTGAAGTGTCTATCAAGAAGGATAGGACACAAGTTCTTTTGATTGGTGGGCCTATCAAGGCCAAGGGTAAGGGCAAGGAGCCTGCGAAAGGCGACTCCCTTAAGCCCAAAGGAAAATCCAAAAAGAAGAAAGGAACAAGAAGGGTAAGAGTGCACCCAAGGACAAAAGCGATGTCGAGTGCTTCCATTGTGGCAAGAAAGGCCATTGGAAGAGGAATTGTGCAGACTACCTGAAGAGTGTGAAGGACATGAAGCATGATGATGCTTCTGCATCAGATATTTACATGATTGAGATAAATTATTCTTGTGCTAATCCGACTTCATGGGTATTGGATACCAGTTATGGTTTTCATATATGCAATACGTTGCAGGTACTTAGGAGCCCTAGAAGATTGGAGAAGAACGAGGTGGACCTCCGCGATGGTAATGGAGTAAGAGTTGCTGCTCATGCTGTTGGAGATACCGACCTCATTTTGCCTACGGGCCTTTTATTGCATTTGAATAATTGTCTTTATGTTCCCATCATTTCTAGAAACATTATTTCTATTTCTTGTTTAGAACAATATGGTTTTGCTTTCACTATTAGGGATGGTACATTTTCTATCATTTTGAATGATATTGTTTTTGGTACTGTTTCTTTAATAAATGGCTTATATGTTTTGGGAATGGGAACTGAAGTGCTCAATGTAGATGTGAAACGACCTAGGATAGATAATCAATCCTATCTTTGGCGATGTAGACTAGGGCACATAAACGAAACAAGATTGTCTAGGATGCATGCAAATGGATACCTAGATTCCATGGATTTGGAATCCTATGGACAATGTGAATCTTGTCTAGCTGGCAAAATGACTCATACAAGCCCAAAGGGTTTAAGAGTCATAGGGCTAGTGAGTTATTAGAGCTCATTCACTCTGATGTTTGTGATCCAATGTCTATAGAGGCTAGAGGAGGATACTTCTATTTCATTACCTTTACTAATGATAAATCGAGATTTGGATACGTGTACCTAATGAGATATAAATCTGAAGCTTTTGAAAAATTCAAAGAGTTTAGGAATGAATTAGAGAAACAGCGTGGCAAGATGATTAAGACATTGTGATCAGATCGTGGTGGTGAATATCTGAGCCATGAGTTTCAGGATTATCTGAGAGAAAATGGAATTCTCTTACAGTTTACTGCACCTTACACACCACACCAAAATGGTGTCTCCGAAAGGAGAAACAGGACCTTGTTAGACATGGTCAGGTCTATGATGAGTGAGACTCAACTTCTAAAATCGTTTTGGGGATATGCCTTAAACACAGCGGCATACCTTCAAAATAGGGTACCGTCTAAATCTGTTCAGACCACACCATATGAGATATGGAATGGTAAGAGACCCAACCTGAGTTACCTCAGGTTATTGGGATCGCCAGCATATGTCAAAGCGTTGGCATCAGACAAGCTTAGTGCTTAGAGTACTAAATGTCTATTTGTGGGGGTATCCCAAATGTACTAAGGGATACTACTTTTACTCCATGAATGAACACAAGGTGTTTGTGTCCAAGAATGCTAAGTTCCTTGAGAAGGATTTGATCTCTCAAGGAGCCAGTGAGAGTAAGATTGATCTTGAAGAAGTACAAGGACCACAAGAACAGGTTGAGGAACCCGAGTCTGCTCCGCAGGCGAAGTTCTCCAATGGAGAAGTAAGCACACAACTCCGTAGGTCTACTAGGGTCATCCATCCACTTGAGAGGTATGAGTTTGTGATTGAGAATCAACAAACCGTCAAGGATGATGAACCTAGTAACTATGAGAAGGCGGTCAAGGATGTTGACTCCTCTAAATGGCTTGAAGCCATGGAATCTGAAATAGATTCGATGCATCAAAACAAGATATGGACCTTGGTTTCTAAACCGCAAGGAATCGTTCCTATCGATAATAAATGGGTCTTTAAAAGAAAGACTTATGCGAATGACAACGTTCAAACCTACAAAGCTAGGTTGGTTGTGAAAGGGTATCATCAAAGACAAGGAGTTGACTATGATGAGACTTTCTCACCAGTTGCCATGATCAAATCTATTAGAATCATGCTTGCAATAGCAGCATATCACGACTGTGAAATTTGGCAAATGGATGTCAAGACCGCCTTCTTGAATGGATTCTTGAAGGAGGAAGTGTACATGACACAACCTGAAGGTTTTGAAGCCAAAGGTCAGCAGCATATGGTATGCAAGCTTCAAATGTCGATATATGGGCTAAAGCAAGTAAGCATTCTTCTTGTCAGTCATGGGGTACATCTTTCCAAGGCTATGTGTCATAAGTCACAGCCTGAGAAGGATCGCATGAGTGGAATTCGATACGCTTCGGCTATTGGATCCATCATGTATGCCATGATATGTACGAGACCAGATGTCTCATATGCTTTGAGCATTACGAGTAGATACCAGTCTGACCTTGGAGAAGGTCACTGGAGAGCAGTCAAGACCATCCTTAAGTACTTAAGAAGAACTAATGATGCGTTTCTGGTCTATGGTGGGGTTGATGAGCTTTCAGAGTGACAAAGATGACTACAAGTCACAGTCAGGGTTCGTATTCACCTTAAATGGTGGGGCAGTATCTTGGAAGAGTTCCAAACAGGAGATAACAACAGATTCAACGACATAAGCTGAATACATAGCTACTTCAGAAGCAGCTAAGGAGGCCGTGTGGATCAAGAAGTTCATATCTGAACTAAGGGTGGTTCCAAGCGTGGATGAGCCCATACAGTTGCTTTGCGACAACATTGGAGCCATTGCGCAGTCAAAGGAACCTAGGTCTCATGAAAGATCTAAGCACGTGCTCCGCAGATATCACATGATTAGAGAAATCATTGATAAGATGGATGTAAAGATGAATTATGTTCCCACAGATGATAACCTATCCGATTCTCTAACAAAGTCTGTTTCTCAGAGAAAACATGATAGTCATTATGAGCCTTTATGTATAAAAATTAGGTCAGATTGGCTCTAGGCCAAGTGGGAGTTTGTTAGTATATGGATGTCCCAGAGACAATCTTTTGATTAGATTAGGACATATGTGGACCTTTTTATATTGTCGCAAATAAATAATAAGCACTATTTATCCTGTTTCATATTTTGTCTCAATATTATTATTAACATATTATATAAGTAACTGGATAAACCCCTCGGAATAAAATAGGTATCTCTTGAGTATTTATGATGAGATCACGATCATGAGGATTTAAGGATACCAGATGTTTATTCCTAATTTTATGTTCTTATCTAGAGACACTGAGAATGGGGATAAGTAATCTCGGGTAAGACTAGCACGACTTATCTACTTGTATTCGGATACAAGGTAAAGACCTCATGAGTTACAGATATGGAGATGTCTTAGCTAAAGTCGTGGGTTGACCTATAAGGGTATAGCTCGCACTGAACAGACCCACAAAGAAACTCTATGAGGAAATCTCACAAATGGTGTCATTAGAGTAATCTCTTTATGTTTGGGTATGTATTTCCTTAGACCATAAGTTGTCACCTAGACTGTGTTCTAGAAGGCATGTTTTGATTGTATACCTCGTCTGCCTAAAACATGGAGACTCACATGTATACTTTTGGGCATGTCCTGAAAGAGCACAGTTCTAGGGTGATAAGCTGAAGGAATTCGTCAAATCTCTGTGAGGGATTAGGTTATCTGTAAATCGGAGAAATCAGGATGACATTTACAGGACTTGGGAATCTATGCACAGTAAAAGAGATCATGAGATGATCTGCCTTTAGAGTCAGTAAATTGAAGACTCCCTATTTCGAATTAAAAGCTTACCCTAAACCGCAAGGGTTGTTTCATTTCCTCACCCTAGGTTTAAAGGGAAGGTAACCGAGGCGAAAGGAAATTCATACGGTAACCAAATATATGTAATAGGATGATCATGTCATTAACCTAACTAGCTATGGGGCAACAAAGCATTGCTAGTGCTCTGTGTTGTCATTAAATGAGTTGTGGGCTTGTTGGGCCCATGCCCATTTATGTCAGTGGCTATGTTGGGCCTAATGGGTCACACACTAACACCTTATTGTCTTGATGATATAGCATTAAAGGTATTGGGCCTAATAATGATTGTTAGCCCAAGAAGAAGTTTGGAAGCCCACCTAAGAGGGAAAGGGCGCATGGTAGTTGTAATCTATGTAGCACCGATACGACACGCGACACGACACGACATGACGACACGTTAATCCTAAAAAATTATGGATTTTGACACGTTGGGACACGTTTTAATATTAAATAGTATTTTTAATTTATATAGTGTATATTTCATTTAATATTTAATAATTTAACAAAAAAATGAAACTAAATTAATAATACCCATCAACACGTTATAAAGATGGAAGCTTTAATAAAAAAAATAAAAACTGGGATGAGAGAGATATAATATCAGATACAGAGAACAAATCATATTAGAGAGAGAGAGATCAGAGAGAATGAGATACAACAAGAGCGTAATAGGAATTGACAACAATGATGCTGAGATGATCTCTTATCTACTTAAGGGGGAAAAAACAAAAAAACAAAATTGATATGATCAGGTGAAAGTTTTATTAATATATTTTAATTTTTAAAAAAAATAAAAAAAATAAAAAAAATAAAAAATTATGAAAATGCCATTTGACCGTGTCGGATACGGTCAAATTCGCGTGTCGGAATGGTCAACGTGTCGGAAAAAGTCAACCGCGTGTCCGACACCGTGTCAGAGCGTGTCGCCGTGTCGGACCCAACTCTTCCTGTTTTTACAAGTGTCCGTGCTTCCTAGGTTGTAATGAGCTTGGATGGTCCAAGACATTATTAATTAATTTAATTAGTTAAATTAATTATCAAATATTTAAATTTAGAATTTAAATTTAGAATTTGAATTTTGAATTTAAATGTTTGAACGTTTGAATTTAAATGTTTGAACGTTTGAATTTAAATGTTTGAATTCGAATTTGAATTGGCTATGAAAAGTTGTTTCATAACAAAATGATAAGATAAGATCTTGTTGGAACAAATCCCTAGTATCAAGAGGAGATCTTTGAGCATCATCCAAGGCTTTTTGGGGCGCTGATTTGGGGCCTTTATGATGGTCATTTGGTCAAGCATGCTTACCGTGATGTCTAAGTTGTTGATTAGAAGGGTCGGCTTGGCTCAGTGGTAAGCATCCTTCGCGTGATGTCCAAGGTCCCGACTTCGACTCGGCCTCTCCGCAAAAATGGGGGTAAGACTTGACTCGTATGTCTTTTCCCAGATACTGATGAGTGGGTATTGCACTGGGTTAAGGAAAATAAATAATCAATTTGGTGAAACTATAGGTTACCATCAATTTCCTGCTGCCTATCTTATAGTAACTTACTTCATGACTTTCCTCACTGTCAGTATCCAATATGATTTCATTCTTCTTGTCATGAACCTTAATGACACCATATAATTTACTCCTTGTTTTGTTTTTAGAAAAAAAAGTTTTATTGTTGAATTTCGTTAAGGCACATTTGGAAATTTCTAATTACATGCACTAAAATCAGAAAATTTTAATTCAAAACAGTGACTGAAGTAAATAGTTGGTAGTTGGAAAAAGTATTTGTAAAATTGATTCTCACACTCAAATTGGATAAGAAAATTCAATTATTATTTTTTTTTATAAAAAATGGGACCCCACAATTTACCATTTTGGGCGACATTTGACCGTTACATACGGGCATTCAAGATTTATAATATAAAATTAAGAAGTATCAAAGCTCTATTTTTATCTCTTCCAGAAACACTTTTTAATTTTTTTTTTTTTGGTAAAAGGGAAACACTTTTTAATTTTGGGAAATATTATTCTCCGGATATCATCTTTTTTTTTTTTTTCTCATTTCGATTTCAGTACCACTCTTTTATTTTTTCTTCCATTTTCTTGTTGTAATAGTAGGACTACTTGTTTTCTCTCTTCAACAATATAACATGATAATAAAACCCTTTAATTTTTTTATAAATGATAGTTCGTAGTAGATAACTCAACTGTGAAGAAAAGGATTTGAGATTAGATGGTGTAATCAGCAAATCCACACAAAATAAAATTCCAAAATAACACACAAATGCACAAACCCACTCTTTCACTCACTCGGTTCAACATCTACATTTTCCAACCAAAGTTTGAAACTTTACGAACAACCCCTGAAAGGAACCGAAATTTTGAGAAATCTCACAATGCCCGTTTCAACTCGGTCCCAGATAAAGAACAAGGCAAACCCAGATCAGCAACACCATGGCTTAAAGGAGAAGATGAAGGCACTCACTCTGTTATACGAGCATTACAAGCAAAAGAACCCTTCTGCAGCTCCCAAGAACCCATCTTTGAGGCCCCAAGAAGAGAATGAAGCAATGCCTCCTCCTCAAAGGGAAAACTTGGTACCTGGGTATGATCCAATTGTTGGATTTTCTTGCGCCAATAAGGCCACCATTAAAACCACCATGGCTCGGAAGCTTTCGATGCCGGAAAATCGGATTCTTGTGTTCGTGAGGTTGAGACCAATGGCCAAGAAGGAAAAGGAAGCGGGTTCACGGTGCTGTGTGAGAATCGTTAACCGGCGTGACGTTTATCTAACGGAGTTTGCCACTGAGAACGATTACCTGAGGTTGAAGAGGCTTAGGGGACGCCATTTTGCCTTCGATGCTTCCTTTCCTGATTCGGCTACTCAGCACGATGTTTATTCCACCACGTGAGTTTGATTCAAAAATCTTATCTTTTATGCTATTACAACTAGAACCATTGCTGTTTTTATGTTAATATAAGTAAATGTTGTGGTTGTTGTTCATGTTTAAAAAGATCATTGCTGCTTGTTATGATATCAGTCTGTTTTTAGTTTCTCTTATATGATATTTGTTTTACAATTATGTTACTTTTACTTTTTTTTACTTTTTATGCCCTGAAAATAACATAATAATTATATATAGGACAAACCCTAGAACACAAGGCTTCCGATTTGGGACGAGGGTCGATTTTACACGCCTTAAGGGCATGTTTGGTGCATAGTATAGGATAAGGCCGGATAGTATAAGGCCTGATAGTATAAGGCCTGATAGTATAAGACCTGATTGTATAAGACCTGATTAAATTTTAATACTATCCAGCGTTTGGTATGGTACATCATAAAATAATATCCTTCAATATTTTAAAAATTAATATATTAAAAAAATTTATTTTAATATATAAATATTGAAATGATATATTAGTTCTTGGGAATTGTACTTGTAAGCAATATTAATACATCAACCCCTTATCATGCCTAATCCACCACTCCTAGGCTTGATTAAGTTATACATCATTTTGATGTATAAGGGGATCCTGCTGTATAAGCTTATACTATACGATGGTCACACCAAACAACTAAAAATATCATAACGTATAGTATAAGCTTATACTATCATGCCTTATACATCACACCAAACATGCCCTAATTTTATATTTTTGCATAGAGGCTGTTTCTCAGCCTTAACATAATAATTATTTAAAAGATTAATTTTCAGCATGCATTCAAAATCTTATTGCTCAGGCAGTCATTTATATTTGATGGAAAGGTACATTGACCTCACATTTTCAGAACCTCAGAACTTGTGGAAGCAGTTCTGCATGGGAGGAATGGGTCAATATTCTGCTATGGTGCCACTGGAGCTGGAAAAACTTACACAATGCTAGGTAAATTGGAGAGCCCAGGGGTGATGGTGTTGGCAATTAAGGATATTTTCAGTAAAATCAGGCTGAGAAGTTGTGATGGAAACCATGTGGTTCATCTGTCCTATCTTGAGGTTTATAATGAAACTGTCAGGGATTTGCTTTCACCTGGAAGACCTCTAGTTCTCAGAGAAGATAAACAGGTCCACTTTCTTGTCTTACAAATAAAATGAAACTTTCAGAATTATTTAAGAGAGAACTGCTGAGTAACAGTCATTGTAGTAATGTAGTTTATGTGATTGCATTTGCATGTTTTCGGGCCTTTGATGTCTTCAATTATTGCCTTTGAAAGAAACTGAATGGTTTATTTATGATATTGCTTGATGCCGGTTCCAACACATCAAAAGATCATGTAAATCTGGATATAGCTTAATCTGCAAATATATGACAAAGTTTTGATAAACATTCCAAGCTCATGTTTACATGCATATTTATAGAGGCCATCTATACTTGCAGATCATGAATGCTTAACTCGTTAGTCTTAATGAGGAAGGCTTTAATTAACTTTATAAAACTGTTAATTCCTATTACTTCAGTTCTTCACCTATTAGGTGAAGCACTTCAAGTAAAAACGTGCCCCCAAGTATCAGCTAGAGTTCTAAACCCTCACATGCTACATGTTTTACCAGTCAGATAAAAATATATAGAAAATGAATTTGTTGGTTGAGAAGATATTAGTGACTTAGATGAGCTAATTCTGGTATCTCCTGATTTCATTGTATCCCTTTAAATTTTAACTCTAAAAGATATCTGATTGTACATTGTCTAATTATGTTATAGGGGATTGTGGTGGCAGGTCTTACACAATACAGAGCTTATTCCACTGATGAAGTAATATTCTGATCCATTTTGTTGTATTGGAAGTTTAGACAGCTGTTTGAACCCTCATATAGAATTTTGTTTTTTTCTTTTCTCCGCTTGCTTCAGGTGATGGCATTGCTTCAACAAGGAAATCAGAACAGAACCACGGAACCAACTCGTGCAAATGAAACATCTTCACGTTCCCATGCTATTTTGCAGGTAAACCTTGAAGGTTTTTGAGGGGAAAAATGAACAATCCCTTCTTATAAGCTATGATTGTGACATGTGCTTAATCCACCTTACTTTGTTACATCTAGGTTGTGGTTGAATACCGAGTTAGAGATGCTGCAATGAATGTTATTAACAGAGTGGGCAAGCTCTCATTGATTGATCTTGCAGGGTCAGAGAGAGCCCTTGCCACAGATCAAAGAACAATTAGATCTCTTGAGGGTGCTAATATAAACCGGTCTCTTCTTGCATTAAGCAACTGCATCAATTCTCTCGTAGAAGGCAAGAAGCACATTCCATACCGAAATTCTAAACTAACTCAACTTCTCAAGGATTCATTAGGCGGAACTTGCAACACTGTCATGATTGCAAACATAAGCCCAAGTAACCTCTCATTTGGTGAAACACAAAACACCCTTCATTGGGCTGATAGAGCCAAGGAGATTCGAACAAAGGTTGAATCCTCGTACCATCAACCTACATATTCATATTTGCTTCTTATGAAGAGATAACAAACATCTTTCTGTTTTTTACACTTTGCAAGTACAATGTTGGCATGTTTGTTTTTTAAAATTTCCATTTGGTGTCAAATTATCAGAACCCAATGAACAAACAAACTATGTGGATGCAGGCAACTGATGCATATGAAGATCTATTGCCAGTGCCTGAGACAGAAACAGACCAGGCTAAGCTGGTACTTGAGCTGCAAAAGGAGAACCGAGAATTGCGAATACAGCTAGCACGGAAGCAACAGAAGCTTTTGACACTCCAAACACAGTCCTTGGCTGCAAATTCCTCCTCAACACCACCTTCAGCAACATCTCTTCTTTCCACTCCTCCAACTTCTGCCCAGCCAAATGAAAAACGAAGGACCAGACCCTCTTCCTTAGCTGAAACTTGTTTCACTCAAGAGACCAAGAACAAGGGAGATGAGGTAGCTTTCACTGTCAGAACACTTCAACAAAGAGTGAAAGCCCTAGAGGCAGAGATAGAGAGAATGAAAAATGATCACAGCTTGCAGCTAAAGCAGAAAGATGCTTTTATTCTTGAGCTTTCACAAAAGGGTGGGAAAAAAATAGTTGCAGCAAGTGAAGTGGGAAAGAGAGTGGTGACAAGGGCTAGCCTAAGGCCAAAGGTGGCAAACACAGGTGAGTTGAAGAGTCCAAGCCACCGTTTTCGATCACCAATACCAACCGCCAAGAAACGAAGCTTCTGGGACATAACTGCTGCTAACAGCCCATCAGTTACTACATTAAATGGAAGAAAAACTAGAAATCATGTAATTTCTGAACCTAGTGCACATCCATCGATTCTTCTTCAGGTTCGGTGTTTTCTTTTATCCTTAGTCCTTAATCTTTTTACTTGCATGTACATCAGCATATAATAAATATAAGTTAAGTAAACCTCTCCTCTAAGGTCCAATTGAGAGACGATGGTTCTTAATTGCATTGTTGAAATCCCTTTTACACCCCCCGCCCCCCCTTTTTTTTTTTAAAAAAAAAAACATCATAGGCCTCTCTTTTACCAGTGTAAGCGTAATAGCATATTGTTTTCTTTCTTCTTCTGTAACTGATCCATTTATCTGGTTTGTGTTGATGCTGGGACTTCACATGTTCATTGCATTATTCAGCCAGGATTTGCTAGTCAAAAGGGCAATATTTAAAATGGTCTAGGAAGGAGTTGAAAAGGAAGTTCAAGCACAGAAGGTCTGGTTTTTTTAAAGACCTTGGTAACCCCTCAAATTCTCTCTGGGCTTGAAATGGCGACTCAATATGAAAGAGATCATTGCAGCTCGGTAAGTCTCTGCCTCATAGCAGATAGTTTCTTGCAGTTATAGGATGATAGTTTCTATTTAGGCTCAGTAGGTAGCGCAGACCAGGGTGCTCTTTTACATGCTTCATTCAGTCATAGGATGGTGGTTTTGGAGAAAACTCCAAAATGATTATTATATTTGTTCATTCATTTTTTTCTAATTTGATTTGAGTTGGTAAATTAATTTTTCCAGCTCACAATCTCAACAAGGTTACTTTTATATTCAAGGTTATTAGTGAAAGAGTAAGTTAGCAAATTCCTAATTAGTATGATAAAGATTAAATTATTAAAAATTATTTTTAACTAGACCTTTATAGTTTATATAAACGATCACGACTAAAAGAGCTAGTAATTTGGAGAAATGAATGGCACAAAAGTATCTTGTTTTAGTTATTTATTTATTGTTTTGATACAATGATGACACTAAGAATTTTGAACGAGTAACTTCATGTAACTACCAAAGCTGTAGTATTTCACAAATTTAATAGCTTGAATTTGAGATGTTTCATGCCTAAATCGTCAGGTAAGAACAGTTAAAGACAAAATGATATAATTAATGCAAATTTAAAAATAAATTATTCAATTAATGCATATTTGAAATTATTTTTGGAAATAATGTAACCAATTGCACATAAGTAATTAGTTGTGCATAAGGAGACAAGCAAATGCCACGTGGCACAATCGGGTGAGATAGATGTGACATGATCATGTTCATATTTTTTAAATTTGGGCACAATGAACATAGCAATCTCGTGTTCCAAGAAGATAATGATTTAGCTTTTGGTGGATGTTTAATTGGAGATTGTTTGTGACAATGAGACTTGATGTTATCTTAGACAAAATTTGTCTATGCCGGATCACATAATCGAAATAAAAGCAATAGTCATTTTGAGCAGTCCAATTACTCCTTTAGAACTCACATCATTTTCAATCCTCAAGCAGTTCAATTCAAAGGCAAATGAACATGCCAAACATATCAAAGAGTTGTATTCACAAATTTTATCCTTAAGGAATTTGTTGATATTGTACAGGATGAATTGCCACTTGGGTTACCACTTGTAGAGGTTGATATTAATGAGGGACGATGACGCACCTAAAATTGACTTAAAAGTTTAGTGCATGCTTTGCATGTGTCGTTTTACGCTTTATAGGTGTATTTTTGTTTTTAGTAACAATATCATAATTTTGTATTTTAATTTGATTATTTTCATTTTTTAGGTGTTTTTTTTGCTTATATATATATATATATATATATATGGGTTTTTATTTTATCCTTTAACATAGCACAACAAACTTTCCTACACACACAACATTTTGTGGGACCCACACAATTTTAAAAAAATAAAAAAATATGGCACGCAAAACGAATTTCTATAACATTACTCAATCACTTTTCCTATAACATAATAAACATAAAACTCTCTCTCTCTCTATATATATATATATATATATATATATATATATATATATATATAGTATGCTTTGGAAATGACTATTTTATAATGCATTGATGTGTGGATATGATGGTGTGTTTTCCACATGATATGGTGATGCCTGAGTGTGGGGTATAAGGTGGACGGACTCGTTATACTTAGTATATAGCAAGATGTTGTGTAAATCATACATGATAGTTTCTCTGGCCAGTAGAATTATTGTTGCACACATGACATTGGACATACACTGCATTATATTTTTACTATTCTGTTGATATACCTGAAGTGAACTTAAGGGCGAAGTAATACTTTGAGAATCCCTAGTTTGCTGAGATTGTCATCTCACCCCGTGTGAGACTATATTTTTAGGTGTTGCGATTCATGATGTGGATACATCGCGAGGCATGAGGTCGACATACAGAGATTGGCATGATTTGAAGTAAGGAGTTTTCTGGGTTTGGTTGGTTATTACCGGAGATTTATTAAAGGATTTTCGGAAATGGTTTTGCCATTGACCCGTTTGACCCGGAAGGATACTCCCTTTATTTGGACGCATGAATGCGAAGAATGCTTTCGAAAGATAAAGGAAAAGTTGACAACTGCTCCGGTGTTGGTACTTCCTGATCCGGAAGGTGAATTTGAGTTATACAGTGATGCTTCTAAAAAGGGATTGGGTTGTGTGCTGATGCAAGATAGGAGAGTGGTAGCGTATGCTTCGAGGTAACTAAAACCGCATGAAGAAAACTATCCGACCCATGACTTAGATCTTGCAGCAATCGTTTTTGGATTGAAACAGTGGAGGCACTTCTTGTATGGAATGAAGTTTGTCATATTTAGTGACCACAAGAGCCTTAAGTACTTATTCGATCAAAAAGAGTTGAATATGAGGCAACGACGGTGGACTGAAATCTTAAAGGATTGCGATTTTGAACTGAAATATCATCCCGACAAGGCTAATGTTGTAGCGGATGCATGATGTAATTGAGAGGTTCAGAGATATGAAATTGTCTGAAGTCTTTCCAGGCAGAATTTGTGAAATCGAAATTACAAAAATTGAGAATGAAATGATGACCAAGATTAAAGATGCTCAACTGCAGAATGAAAGTGCGAAACGACTGGAGGGTCAGAGTGGTGTATCCTGCAATGATGAGGATATACTACTATGCCAGGGTCGTATTGTTGTACCTAGACAGTTGACAGAGGATGTGATGACAGAGGCCCATAGGGGTCAATTCACTGTTCATCCTGGAGCTACAAAGATGTATCAGGACCTAAAGATTAATTTCTGGTGGCCTGGTATGAAGAAAGATATTGCTGAATTTGTCTCCAAGTGTCTCGTGTGTCAGAAGGTCAAGATTGAGCATCAAAGGCCTTCTGGTATGTTGCAACCATTGGATGTTCCTG
Source organism: Gastrolobium villosum (assembly GCA_032173675.1). Lineage (NCBI taxonomy): Eukaryota > Viridiplantae > Streptophyta > Magnoliopsida > Fabales > Fabaceae > Gastrolobium > Gastrolobium villosum. The sequence continues at coordinate 21,607 of JAVKPL010014892.1, read as the reverse complement.
AATGGAAATGAGAGAGTATCTCCATGGATTTTGTGGTGGGTTTGCTGCTGACACAGGCTAGTTATGATTCTATATGGGTAATTGTGGATAGATTGACAAAGTCCGCACACTTTTTACCAGTTCGGGTAGATTTCTCTGCTGAGAAATTGGCCAGGCTATACATGAAGGAGATTGTGAGGCTTCATGGGGTGCCTGAGAACATTGTTAGTGATCGGGACCCGAAGTTCACTTCTCGCTTCTGGGGAGCATTGCAGGAGGCTCTTGGCACTCAGTTGAGACTGAGTACTGCCTATCATCCACAAACGGATGGTCAGACTGAGAGGACCATTCAGATGTTGGAGGATATCTGAGGGTTTGCACTCTGGAGCAGGGTACGACATGAGATCGATACCTTCCACTGGTTGAGTTTTCATATAATAATAGTTTTCATACTAGTCCGGGTATGGCTCCCTACGAGGCCTTGTATGGTCGCAGGTGTAGGACACCTAGTTGCTGGGCAGAGGTTGGAGACGCAGAACGGTTTGGATTAGATTTTGTTCAGGAGACCACTGAGCAGATTAAAATGATTAGGGATCGTCTGAAAAAGGCTCAAGATCGCCAAAAGAGTTATTATGATCTCAAGCATCGGCCTCTAGAGTTTGAGGAAGGAGATCATGTGTTTCTAAAGTTATCACTAGTTACGGGTGTGGGATGAGCCCTGGGAGTGAGGAAGCTGAGTCCTAGATTTATTGGACCCTATCAGATTCTACGTAGGGTAGGACCGGTTGCCTACCAGCTTGCCTTACCTCCTCAACTATCCAATGTACATGATGTATTCCATGTTTCTCAGCTAAGAAAATATGTTGCTGATCCTTCTCATGTGGTTCAACTTGATGACGTTGAGATTCAGGAAAATTTGAAGATTCCAATTGGACCACAGAAAGTACTTGAGCGAAATGAGAAGAGGCTGAGGAATAAGTCTATTCCCATTGTGAAGACGAGCTTCTCCGTCAGTATCCTGAGTTTAAGGACGGGTATGTTCTTGATTTTGCGGACAAAATCGCTAAAAGGTGGGGTGACTATAATAGCCCAATATAATTAATTAACAAAATACATGTGATTAGATAATTAAGCATGTATTAGTGAGTAAAAATAAGTAAATTCCCTAAGAAAATTAATTGGGGTCACTTTTGAGGTAAAAAATGTACTCAGTGAAAATTAATGGATATAAATTGGTGTAGACAAAAGTACCCAAAATATAAAAATGGAAGTAGAAATATTCCTAGAAAAATATTCTAGACTTTTGGGTAAAGTTTGGTAATTAATGGAGTTGAATGGATAGATGAATCAATACCCACTTAACCTATGTTAAGTGGCCAGCAACTAAATGAACCCTTATTTCCCCTCCCCAAACCCGCGCGCAGAAAGAGAAGAAGAAAAGAAGAAAAGAAGGAGAAGGGAGAAGAGAAGAGAAAAAGAAAGGGAAAAACCCTAGGTGGGTAATCCATGATGGTTTTGAGTGATTCAAAAGCCTAAACCACTTCAAATCTTCCCCTCTTTCATAATCCTAGCTTGGGTCTTGGTGGAGAGTTTTGTGGTTTGAGATTTTTCCTCCCAAAGTTGCGACCCATGTGAAGAAATTAATAGATTTGTTGGCTTCTACTTCCATGGAAGCTTGAGGAGTAACCAATCCTTGGTTGTGCAACCATTGGTGGTAAGATTCTACTCCTTGAACTCAATTTTCATGAGAAATGCATGATTGGGGGAGATGATGAATAGTGTTTAGGGTTTATGAAAAGTTGAGCAAATTGACTATGTTCTAGGAAGATTGAGGCCTAGTGTATGTTGAGGAAAATGCTAGGAATGTCATTTAATCGGTGAGAATGAGTTTAAATAGTCGTATGATTTTGTTTGGAAAATTACATGATTATGCATTTGACTATGGTTTGGCTTGTTTTTGTAATCAATGGTTTGGTTTGGTTGATTTTTGATATTGTCCATGTGATGCTTAGGATTGAGGCATTTGGACCAACCGTGAGTAACCAACCGTTGGAGTAAGCTATGGAGCTCGGTTAGCTCCTTGAAATTGGTGTTTGTATTGTGAAGGTTGGTGAAGAACAAAGGTTTAGTTGGAAGCTTTGATTACGCCTTCGGACCTTGGGTGTAATTCCCTTTCTTGTTCCACCAAGCCCTGAACGGGTAATGTGTGTGTTGTTGTATATAAATACAATGAAATAGTGTAATGCTTTGTTATACGTATTTATATGCTGTGGTGTGACATAGGATGGTGTTTCCCTAAGTTGGTATGTGGCATGACGATGCGTAAATCATACTTGGTAGTTTAGCTGGCTAGTAGGACTATTTGCATCTGAGTATCCTTAGGACAGCTCGAGAGCTCGAGGGATTTCTCCTGGAGATGTTGTATACACTTGCATGGATATGTATTTGCTGCATTATTATTGTCATTGCTATTACGTTGTTATTGAACTATGGGGTGGAGAGATGCTCCAAGGGCCCCTGGTTTACTGGATATATTTGTATATCTCACCCCGTGTTGTTGGGGACCCCCTTTCAGGCAAGGATGCTGCAGGAGCTTCTGATGGCAAGTGACCATATTTGAAGTAATGAACATAAGAAGATATAGTGTCATTTGATTAGGCATGTCATTTTGTAGGTCCTATGTATAGGATTGTAAAGGAAATTCATTTGTTATATGCATGCTATGTCTTAATTGGTTGAACTTAGCCTATGCTCATCCCTTTGGTATCTCTTTTGTTGATGGCAGCCAAGGAGTTGATCATAGTATTTTGTAGCTAAGTCCCATGCTTTGTAATTGAAACTTGTAAACATGATCTAATGATATGTAAACCATTTGATGCATCCATTTGATGCATATGCATTGATTACATTCATATATTATGATTTTGGCATGTTGATTAGGTGTTGAGAAAAGGGGTTGGATGCATTCCCCATGAACTGAGAAAGAAAAGAGAGAGTGCTGAATTTTTCTGTCAGCGCGCTAAAGCGCCCAAGAGCGCGCTTTAGCGCCGTGCTGCCCCTGTGAAGGCCATGACTCCCTGCCTCAGCGCGCTTAAGCGCCCAAAACGCACGCTTAAGCGCTCGGCTAAAAATCGGCTATGTGGTCTTAAATGGTCTTAAATGGTCATAACTTGAGCTGTAGAGCTCCAATTGAGACGCGGTTTGAAACCATGCGTTGCTAAAACAGAGAGGAAGACATTTAACCACTTTTGGTCTAATGCAATGAGAGTATGGTATTAAGCTTAAATTATGTTATTCCGCAATGTATTACGGTTATGGTCACGCAATTGGGTAATTTAAATTCGGCTTGGTTTTAAAAGAAAAATTTTAACCGTATTTTAATTGAACCAATGTGATTGTAACTGCGCTTAATATCATAAATTGATGTTAACAAACCGGTTCTAGAACGGGGTGTTACACTGATTATGGCCTAGGGTTGTGTGCAAAATGAGTATATATAGGCGGTTTAAGTTTAGACACACTGTATTAGCACTAATAGCTATGCTTAGCATTTTAATTCCAAACTTAGGATTCTGAACCTACTCATTTTTCTAAGATTTGTCATATTTTTATTTTATTTTTCGCAGCACCTTTCCGGTATGCGCTTTTACATAGCCAGTATCAGTTATGGCACCAGTTCTCATTATTTTGACTTGAAACTTGTTTTACTAGGCCTATATATTATTCTAGGAATATTCATGCACTTTTTATAATTTTTTGGGGTACTTCATCGGTACACATTTATACCGTGAAGCAGAACCGGTATCTGCACTTTTCGTCAGAAAGGCGACTTTCCGCATTCTTAATCACATACTATAATTATTTCAGACTTATCATAATTATTTGGGTCAATTATGGAATTATTTCCTAATTCTCATATTTAATTAATTTAATTTCCTAAATTAACGGTGCATGTTCTTACATAAGGAATAGTTATATTATAAATGTGCATGTAATATCATGATATAGTGACATGCATAATGAAATATGCATTGAATAGAGGCATTTGAGATATGAGATTATGATTTAAATTATGATGATAATGTAGGTTGAGACGATCTTTAGCCCGTATATGTGACAGTCACTTTCCTTGGAACCTAACGGGGATTTCCTTGGGATGAAGTTGTCTAAGAAACGTGATTGTTTCTTGAAAGTGACTACATGTATGGACTTTCCTTGAAGGCAGCCTTTATGAAGAACTCCTTGGGATTTGATGCCTATGTGACATAAAACCATACGGTATAGTGGTAGAGCTCAGTTCTACCTATGAAAAAATGGGGGAAAAGTGATGAGAACAAAGTAGAGTTGGGAAGAAAGAATTTTTTATTCAACCAATCAAAAGATACAACTGTGGACAAAAATAGTTCCCTCTTTGTTTTTATTACATTGTGACCAATTCCTACTTGACTGTCATGTGTCTCATTTCATGGTTTATTTTACACATCATCCCTTAACCTTCCAAATTAATTGTCACATGTCCCATTTCATAGCTCTTTTACATGTCTTCCCTGAACCTGCTTGGTTTTCTTCTTGCTCGTGTGGCCTTTCCTTCAGCAATACTTCCTTTGTTAAATCTCCAGCCTCTATTTCTTGTTCCACCATCGTGTCAATACCCCAACCATTGAAAATAACCTTGTCCTCAAAGTTGAAAGCAGGAAACTACTGTTGGAACTCCTGTAGAGGTTCCCATGTAGCCAACTCAGATGAAAAACCTTCCCATATGACTAGGACTTCAGGTACTAGACTGTCAACACCCGTAGTTCGAGTAACCAAAATCTGTTTTGGTTGTAAAATTGATAATTTATTGGCAAACATGTCAGGTAAAGGAAAAAAAGGAATATCTTGGTCTCCTCAAAATGGTTTAAGGAGAGAAGCATGAAAGGCATGGTGAATTTTTGCTGTTAGGGGCAGAGTCATTTTGTAAGCAACCTTACCAACTCTTTTTTCAATAGGAAAATGGCCCAAAATATCTAGGTGCAAGCTTATGGGAGTCACGAACAGCCATTTAACATCTCTTCTATGGTTGTCTGCATACTATTTCATGTTTTGTTGAGCGTTATGCAGATTGTCTTTTAGCTGCTAAAGTATGACTTGCCGATCTATAAGTAGAGAATCTACCTCTTGTGTAGTCGCTGAAGTAGGAATATAATCCAAAAGTGATGGTGGTTCATGTCTATATACTATCTTGAAGGGGGACATGCCTGCGGATGAATGGAAAGCAGTGTTATAGCATAACTCAGCCCAAGGTAAGAGCTTAGACCACCTTTTTGGAGAATCAACCACAAAACATCGCAAATACTGCTCCAACACCCTATTCACCACTTCAGACTGACCATCTAATTATGGGTGATAAGTAGTTGATCGCCGCAAACTTGTCCCGCTTAATTCAAAAAGCTTGACCCAAAATTTACTTAGAAAAATTGGGTCTCTGTTAGAAATGATAGATCTTAGAATTCCATGTAGTATGTAAATCATATGGGTAGATTTGCCACTTTTCACAATATTGTATTTTTTTGGTAACACACCAAAGTGGGCCATTTTGGACACCCTATCAACAACTACCAGAATGGTGGTGTAGCCATAGGAAGAGGGAAGTCCTACTATAAAATCCATATAAATGTCGTCCTATACTATCTCGGGAATGACTATGGGTTGAAGCAGTCCTGCAGGTGCTTGTGTTGGCACTTTGACTTGTTGGCAAGTCACAAGAATTAACAAAAAAAATTATTTCCTTCTCTGCATATTGGGCCATGTGAAACTGGTGGAGACGCGGGCCTTTGTTTTTTGAATACCAAAATGTCCACCTGCTAGTGTGGAATGACACTCATGTAGAATTTGATTGACTAAAGGTGAAGCTGGATCAAGAAGCAACTTACCCGTTTTTAACAATAAGCCATCTCTGATTTGTAAATCAGAAATGAGAACTAGGGGTAGTCAACAATACTTGATAATGTTGTCTGAAAAATTCAGAGTTAATATTTTCATGTCTCAATGCTTCCAAGATATCAAATTGATTGACTGAAAGGGCCGTGAAGCTCATCACTTCTGGTTGTCTTGATAAGGCATTAGCAATGCGATTGTCTTTACCAGGTTTATAGACAATTGAGTATTGGAAACATATTGCTGCTCAGGTGTTTGAATGAAGGATCCAACAAAGCTTTTAAACTTTTCTGGTCTGTTCGAATTAAGAACCTTCTCCCCCACAAATATTGCCTCCACTTCTTTACAGCTTCAGTTACGACATAAAGCTCCCTGACATAGGTTGCTGCCCTTTGCATTCATTGAGACAGTTTCTTGCTAAAATAAGCAAGAGGATGATCATCTTGAAGGAGAATAGCTCCAATACCAAGGTCTGAGCCATTTGTCTCAATTTTGAAGTCTTGATTGAAATTTGGCAATGCCAACACTAGGCACTTGTCATGGCCTCCTTGAGAGCGTTGAATGCTACTTGAGCTTAATCAGACCACAGAAAAGAATCTTTTTAAGTAGCTCAGTCAGAGGAGCTGCTATGGAAGCATAGCCTTGTACAAACTTGCGGTAATAATCTGTAAGTCCAAGAAATCCCCTTAGCTGCTTGATGTTTTTGGGAGCAGGCCAATCTAACATGGTTGTGACTTTATTATGATCCATACTCACACCAAGGTTGGAAACAACATGTTCGAGGTATTCAACCTTTCTTTGTGAAAGGAACATTTTCTTTTCTTAATGAAGAACTGGTGAGTTTGTAAGGTGTAGAGGACCTGCCTTAAGTGTTGTATGTGCAACTACATAGAGGGGCTATATACAAGTATGTCATAAAAAAAACTACAACAAACTTGCGTAAGTAAGGCTGTAAAATAAGATTCATTGTCGCTTGGAATGTGGAAGTGGCATTAGTCAATCCAAAAGGCATGACCAAAAATTGATAATGGCCTTGGTGAGTTTTAAAGGTTGTTTTATGACTATCTTCAGGTTTAAGTAGAATTTGATGGTAGCCAGCCCTCAAGTCTAGTTTAGAAAATACTTGTGATCCTCTTAACTCATCCATCAATTCATCTGTAGTAGGGATTGGAAACCTATCTCTGATGGTAATGCTATTTAAGGGCTCTATAGTCAATACAAAATCTTCAATTACCATCCTTTTTTTTAACCAACAATACAAGAGATGAAAATGGACTAGTATTATTCCTAATAAAACCAGTGTGAACACCTAATTTTGTCCCAAACATTTAAAAATAAAAAAAGATCTAATTGTTAACCTCTATTTTCTTAAAAAGAAAAAAGAAAAAAAGATTTAAAAAAGAAAAGAAAATTAAAACAGAGTATATTTCTTTTTATAATTTATAATTAGCTGATATTAAAAAAGGAAAAAAAAAGAGTGATCAAAGTATAGCATGCTGAAAATGAGCTGCCCCCACCGTTGGAGAAGAAAACGAAGGAGTTTAATGTTATAAGACAAATTTAAGCCCAGATTTGAAACAAGCATTTAAATAATGGGGAAAGAATCTGAAGATAAAACATCAAAGTAGCGAAACCATGGCAGTCTCTGCATAAAGGAAGAGAAGCATGCTTGAAGCAGGTTGACCACCAATAAAAAAGAAGGAGCCTAACTGCAGGGCGGAGGAAGAAAGAAAGGAGTGGGTTTTTGGCTCTATAAGAGCTATTGAGTCTCAAGGTTTGAGGGAGGATTTTTGAGGGGAAGCAGGGAAGAAGCTTAAAAATAGAGAAAATGGAGTTAGAAAAAAAAAGGGTTAGTTGGGGTTGGAGATTTTAGGGGAAATCGGACCTAGAAGAAAGGCTGAGGGAGTTGTAAAAGATAAGGTTCTTCTGGATCGTCCGCTACTGCACATCGTCTGCTACTGCACTTCGTCCGCTACTGCACTTCATCGCCCAAGACTCACATAACATCTCGTCATCACAATGGTGAGGGCCTTCACGCGGCTGAGGTCTGGTATGTTAAAGCATTATCACTAATTTGTTACCTTTTGGTCTCAACCGGATGTAATGTGGATGCACGTCTTATTTTTATCTATTTTCTTAGTTGTATTTGGTATGTGGAGGCCACATCCTGATATTGATGCATGAGTTTTTTGTGTCTTGGTGTTTCTTGTTGTCTTCGTGATATGAGATGAAATCGGTTAGTGTGCAAAGATATGATCAAAATAATTTTTCCAAGAAGCATGCTTGCAGATGTAGCTAAGTTATTTACTAGGAAATATATATAGGTGGTGCACCGTCCATTTCTGGGTTCTTATTAAGTAAGATTTTTGAATATTTTTACATATTAGCAAAACTTCAGCTTTTTGACTATGTAGATACACTTTAACGATGCAATGTTGTCATGTTTCAATGTTTTAATAATTGAATAGCAAATAGACCATCTTGCTTTTAACTAGAACATGCTTTGTCTTAGGGATATATTAATTTATTTCAAAAGCAATTGGTGTTTACGTGTACATATGGGTTTTGTCTCTACGTGTTTGGCTTCTAAAGATAATAAGAATAAAATATTTAGATTATGCAACTTTCATTTCAATATTTAGTTATTGATTGTTTTCACTTTCAATTATCATTCTTTTTATCTAAATTAATGCTCAGATTATAATAATAATAATAATAATAATAATAATAATAATAATAGGAATTAATTTCATAAAAGGATTAATTGAGTTGAGACAGCTTGTTGATCCTATAATCTTCTGAATCATTTTAGCCGTGACAGCTTGATGATTCAAATTTTACTGTAAAATTTATAATAAAAATATTAACGTCAAATCTATTTTTAAAAGGATTAGCTGAGTTGAGACAGCTTGTTAATCCAATACTCTTTTGAATCATTTTAGCCGTGACGGCTTGGTGATTCAAAATTTATTATAAAATTCATACTAATAAAAATAAAAATTATTGAAATCAATACAAATTATCAAAACCTAAACTTTCCAATGATTTTCTTTAAAATTATTTTAAAATTAAATTCAATCAATACACGTATTTTCTTAAGAACGACGTAGTTTTGAATTCCTCACTGCATCTGAGGATACGTCGGAGCGGAACTCTTTCCGTCAAGCTAAAATAAAGTTTAATAAATTATTTATATTCTTAATCATATTCATATTTTAGGGGAAAAATCAAGTATTTTTAAAAAGCTATTAATAATCCGCACAACTAATTTAAGGTAACCGTTTTAAAACGGATGTGTCAGGGGTGCAGTGGGATTAAGTTTCCACCCTTCCTTGCGCATAATTAGACTCCCGAACCTTTGATTTATAATTTAAAGGACCAGTTTGCAATAAAAGGTTTTCCAATTTTTCTAAAGTAAATAAAATTGGTGGCGACTTCATTTGTTTTAATTAATTTAAATTTCGGGTCGTTACAACCAGAAACAAGCATTTGAGCAACTTGTTTCTCAATTTCTTTTTTTTTTTTTTTGGAAATGGGGATATCTATATGGTTTTACATTAACAGGAACAACATTTGGCTGAAGATGCATTTCATGATCAATTTGGCGGTGGAGTGGTAAATCAGTGGGTTCTTGGAATAAGGAATGAAATTTTGCTAGAAGTTGTTGTACCTTAGGTTGTGTTGATGTTGGTGCTTCCACATTAGTAGGGTTGATCAATGATAACTGAAACAATGATGCTACTTGACCTTTCTGCTGAATACGTCTAAAGTGATTCAAGGAAATAGGGCCTGTATGTGACTCCTCTTTGAGCTTGATAGTTTCACCTTTGAACAGAAATTCCATTGTTAGCCTGCTATAGTCGAAAGTAACTGGTCCCAAAATTTGCAGCCATTGAACACCAAAAACCATATCAGCTCCTTGAATGGAATGGGCAGCACATAAAAGTCTACTGAAAAAACATGTTGCTGAATTTGGACCGGTACTGCGGGACAAAAGCCTTCACATTAAAGGAGCTGTCCATTTCCAACCATAACTTCAAATATTCGATCAGTGGTGATTAGCAATTCGAGGATAGTGCAACCTTCGGTTGAAGAAAATTGTGAGTGCTCCCTCCATCCACCAACAAGGAGAATTCAGATTTGCCAATATGACATTTAAATCGCAAAGTCTGAGGTACGACCATACCAGCCAAAGCATGAAAACTTATTTGAGGAGTTGTTGTTTCACCACTAGTGGTGTCTGATTCTGCTACTGAAATTGTTCCATTATCCTCCAATATAATATCTTCTTCTAATTTTTCATCATCCGGCACAATTAATACATGCACAGATGCCTTACACTTGTGACTAGAAAAATATTTGTCATCACAAGAGAAACATAGGTTCTTTTCTCTACGTTCTTGAATTTGGCTCTGGGTAAGGCGTTGGGTATTGGGTCTGTTTTGGTTTGAAGTGATATTGGCAGTGGTGATTTTAATTGAGATTGTAGTTGGGTTTGTTTTTGGTTGTGGTGTGGGTAACAATGGAGGGTAGGGTGAGTGTAGTTTAGGTGAGTTGTTCTTCAGGGCCAATTTTGACTCTTGAATCTTGGCTAGTGCCATAGCACGAGTTAAAGTTGAAGGTGCAAAGGCTAAGACCTCATGCTGAATTTCAAGTTTTAAATTAGAAATGAAACAGCTCAAAAGGAAGGATTCATATAAGCCATCTACCCAAATGGGAAAACTTTCGAATACCTCTTGATACTCCATCATTGTCCCTATTTGCAACAGTTTCGCTAACTTGCCTTGATAATCCTCCATTTCTGACTGGCCAAATCGAACTTGCAAGGCGTCAAGAAAGTGTGGCCAAGAATCAATTTTAGAATTTTTGTTAAACCATTGATACCAAGCTAAAGCTTTCCCATTGAAGTAAAAAGGGAAAACCTTCAATCTCTTGCCTTCCTCCATATATAGAAATCAAAGAATTGGTTGATTTTAAAAATCCAACCTTGTGGGTCGCTCAACCATCAAAACGAGAAACTTTGAGGCGCAAGTTTTTTGCTGCCGTATGATCTCTGGAATTTGTTGAATGTTGGTTTGTTGATGCGACTGGGGATGGTTGACGCTCCCGATAGTTGTCGAATATCGCATCCAATTTGCATGTCAATTCTTAGAATTGTTTGTGCATTTGCTCCTTCAAGACTTCTATCTCAGCTTGTTGATGATTTATTCGATCCTTTACAGATCTTGCTCGCGTTTCAGGTGCCATCATTATCAAATTGGTAGAGCTTAATTCTACCTATGAAAAATTGGGGAAAAAGGGATGAGAACAACGTAGAGTTAGGAAGAAAGAATTTTTTTTTCAACCAATCAAAATATACAAATGTGGGGGAAAATAGTTCCCTCTTTGTTTTTATTACATTGTGACCAATTCTGACTTAGACTGTTTTTATTACATTTTACACATCATCCCTTAACCTTTCTAATTAATTGTCACGTGTCCCATTTCATAGTTTTTTTACATGTCTTCCGTGAACCTGCTTGGTTTTTCTTCTTGCTCGTGTGGCCTTTCTTTCCGCAATGCTTACCCCAGATTGCCTATTCTTCTCTACTTCCTTTGTTAAATCTCCCGCCTCTATATCTTGGTCTACCATGGTATCATAGGGATTTCCCTTGAAACTGACTAGATGGGGTTCTCATTGAGATCAGATATCTGAGAAAGCAAAAGAGTTTTCTTGCAAGTTCTCTGCGAGCTGATTTTATGTATCAGATTAGATTATGTATGTTATACTGTATTTGTGAGTGAAGATTTGAGGTTGATTGTATTACTTGGAACTTTTGGAATGCTTTTTCTTCCTAAGAAACAGTTAACAAAAGACGACAACGATATAAAACAAACGTGTTCATCAATTGGGCCTCCTAAGCTGTGAATATAGTAAAACAAACTAATCCAAGCAATATATTCCATGGGCCTAGCCAAGATTGCCAAGGTCTTCTCTGAAATTTTCTTAGCTTTCATTTCATCCAAAGTTGGAAAATTTTAATGACATCAACTATCATATCCGGGCCATTCAAGTGGGCCCCGAAACAGCACCTATACCGGGACGAGTGGTGGTTCCTTGGAGTCCTCGTATGGGGTAGCCTTCTTATGATGAAAATATACACTAACTGTCCTAAATCATGGAACAATCTGATATGCATCATCAATTATAACATGATTCATCATGAGAAGCAGCCCACCAGTGTGGTCACACATACTTTTATGGGTTTTATAATTCTCATTTAACATGAGAATTTAAATTTTTCTACACATCATTCGATTTTCGTGTCAACATGGGTCCTACATATAATTTTTTCTAACATACGGATCCCACATACTTTTTATCTCTACAACATGAGAATTCAATTATCATGTTGCATAAGAAATATAAAACCCTACTTTTATTGGTCTTTGTTGAAATCAATTAGTTATCCACGAAGCTAAAAATAGCTGGTTGCAAGTAAGCAGCAAGACCAAATAGACCCAAAAAAAAGTATTACGTTGAACTTTGTAATGGGCAATAGCCTATGGACAACCTTATTTTACTCTTCTAGTCTCTTCTTATATCTCTTTTTTTCAGTGGTGGGTTAGGGGATTTTGGTGCACTAATTGGAGCTATGATGGTTTAAAGCAATAGCTAAACTTTATGGGCAGCAATTAGATTTTATTTAGAAGAGTGATGACTAGATGATTAAAAAAAAAAAACTTGGGTTTTGGTGAAAGAAAATAATAAAAACTTGATTTTGACCTAGCTGTAAGCCATATATCCTCTCCTTCACTCTGTTCTCTCAAGTTGCAAGAAAATAGTAGAAAATTGAAAGCCTGAAAACTAGGAGATGGGTTATGGAAAAGGGTGTTCACTGCTATGACCAAATTAGCCACATAAAGGATCTTTCATGTTAGAAGTGGTGGGAACAGGGCTAGTCTACAAGTTTCAACTCAAGCAGCACAAACTACTATGAGTTATAAACTGATGTGAATGTCACATATTTGAATTAGACAAACAAAAGAAAAGCAGTCAACTAGAGGAAGTGCTAAGGGCCAATGTATAAACAAAGGAAAAGAATAGGATCTGCTGTCGGTAACTGGATATGAATTTTCTTTAATATAATATACCTCCTAACCACATTTCTCTTCTCAATCTTCAACGACAACTTCATCATCTCCGATAAGCTAATCGTCGGAAACCTCAACAGCTCTTCCCGGATACAGTTTCGCACGCCGGTCCGCCATGCTTCCATGAGTAAGTCTTCGTCTTCTAGCCGAAAGGTACCCACCTTCTTCTCAAACTCCGCTCTGAATTCTGCAACGCTCCCTCTCTGTTTGAGCGCGTACAATGTCTGGTAAGGGTTGTCCAACAGCTCCGGTTGGATTCGTCTGGTCACCCGAGCATTCGAGCTAAGCCTCCTATTCCTTCTTCGATTTCTTTCCTCGCGTGGATCTGCTTCGTCATCCTCGAGGTTGTTCTCCCCATCTTTGGAACGACTCGGTCGTCTCCTCCTGTCCATTTCGTCTAATCGCCGAATAATATCCGCTATTCCCCTTTCGTTAGCGTCCATCTTTAATAGAACATCTTCATGTCGAGCGTCATTAGCGTCAAGTCTTCGAATCACTTCCTCGTGTCTTGCTTCGTCCTTGCGCAGCTCCTCTTCTACATTCTCCAATCGGTTCTCCATTCTTCTGATAGTAACTATCCCACAGAGCTCCAAGATCGGAGCTCTGATACCAATTGATACATACCTTCTTCTCAAATACAGAAATAAAACAAGGAACAAGGATTTTGGCCTGAATAATCAGGTGTTTCATATATTTATGGAAATCAAGTGGTAATTACAGAACCTACGACAGTAAACAGAGACCAATTACATGTAAAGGAAACAATTACAGAACTGGAATGTATTACGGTAAAGGAAATGCAGTAAAGGATAGTTGTGAAGCAATTGGAGAGGCTTCACTCTCTCCCAAGGGTTCCAATCCAACAATATTCTCCAAGATGCCTTTCCCCCCACCTCCTTCTCCCCTCTTATGCAGGTCCCGTAACTAACTTGCTCCCACACACTTCCACGCTTGCAATCTGTTGAGGGGCAATTTGGACAGCACCTCATTATTACATGAGCTATCATGTGTTGGGCCATCTTCAACATCACTTGGGCCAACCACAGCATCCCAAAAGCCCAAAACCTTTTATTTGTATCCCTACATTACACTTGCTATGGTAGGATCGTATCAGTCTACCATCGTATCATAGGGATTTCCCTTGAAACTGACCAGACGGGGTTCTCATTGAGATCAGATATCTGAGAAAGCAAAAGAGTTTTCTTGCAAGTTCTCTGCGAGATGATTTTATGTATCAGATTAGATTATGTATGTCACACTGTATTTGTGAGTGAAGATTTGAGGTTGATTGTATTACATGGAACTTTTGGAATGCTTTTTCTTCCTAAGAAACAGTTAACAAAAGAAGACAACGATATAAAACAAACGTGTTCATCAATTTGGCCTCCTAAGCTGTGAATATAGTAAAACAAACTAATCCAAGCAATATATTCCATGGGCCTAGCCAAGATTGCCAAGGCCTTCTCTGAAATTTTCTGAGCTTTCATTTCATCCAAAGTTGGAAAATTTTAATGACATCAACTATCATATCCGGGCCATTCAAGTGGGCCCCGAAACAGCACCTATACCAGGACGAGTGGTGGTTCCTTGGAGTCCTCGTATGGGGTAATGATGAAAATATACACTAACTGTCCTAAATCATGCAACAATCTGATATGCATCATCAATTATAACATGATTCATCATGAGAAGCAGCCCACCAGTGTGGTCACACATACTTTTATATCAGTTTTATAATTCTCATTTAAGATGAGAATTACAATTTTCCTACACACCCTTCGATTTCCGTGCTGACATGGGTCCTACATATAATTTTTTCTAACACATGGGTCCCATATGCTTTTTATTTCTACAACATAAGATTTTAATTCTCCTTCAATATGAGAATTATAAAACCCTACTTTTATTGGTCTTTGTTGAAATCAACTAGTTATTCACGAAGCTAATAATAGCTGGTTGCAAGTAAGCAGCAAGACCAAATAGACCCAAAAAAAAGTATTACGTTGAACTTTGTAATGGGCAATGGCCTATGGACAACCTTATTTTACTCTTCTAGTCTCTTCTTATATCTCTTTTTTCAGTGGTGGGTTAGGGGATTTTGGTGCACTAATTGGAGCTATGATGGTTTAAAGCAATAGCTAAACTTTATGGGCAGCAATTATATTTTATTTAGAAGAGTGATGACTAGATGATAAAAAAAAAAAAAAAAACTTGGGTTTTGGTGAAAGAAAATAATAAAAACTTGATTTTGACATAGCTGTAAGCCATATATCCTCTCCTTCACTCTGTTCTCTCAAGTTGCAAGAAAATAGTAGAAAATTGAAAGCCTGAAAACTAGGAGATGGGTTATGGAAAAGGGTGTTCACTGCTATATGACCAAATTAGCCACATAAAGGATCTTTCATGTTAGAAGTGGTGGGAACAGGGCTAGTCTACAAGTTTCAACTCAAGCAGCACAAACTACTATGAGTTATAAACTGATGTGAATGTCACATATTTGAATTAGACAAACAAAAGAAAAGCAGTCAACTAGAGGAAGTGCACCAATGTAAAACAAAGGAAAAGAATAGGATCTGCTATAGGTAACTGGATATGAATTTTCTTTAATATAATATACATAATGTTTTTGATGACTTCTATGATTAGTGTTTGATAAAATTTATTGGGATAATTTTTACAAATAAAATTGTGCATGAAAAGCAATGATTGGACTGGAAGAGGATGCGGATGAAACAGTATCATAACTAAATAGGGAAAAAGTCATCAGAACACAAATTAGCGCATTCAAAGGCATATTAAACCCCAATTAATAGTCGTTTAGCTCAAAAATATTCATAAGCCGAAGCAGAACTTCAATAATAGGGAATTAATTGAATCATTATAAAGGCAAAAAGGAATAGTGGGGTGTAAAGTGAAAAAAGAAAGGAAATTCACCACTGATGAAATTACTAAAAGTTAATTAACCAAATTATAATGTGAAGACAATCATGATTTGCATTAACCTCCGTCCCTCATCATTAATTAAAAGATTGGAAAGTAAAACTATACATATACACCTTTCATGACCCATGTCTCCACCAAAATGCTGTAAAGTATTGGTTACCCATTATTTCCCCTCTTTCTGACTTTAAGCTGCTAGCTTATTCCAACAAAAAAACAGTAAACCCACATCTTACACCTTCAGGAAGGAAAAAGCAAAAAAGGGCCGACGCAGTTCAAATAACCACTTCGTGAAGAGGAAAAAGCAAATTTAAAATAAAATAAAAAATTGAAAAACCTGAAGAATATTAGATCTCCATTTTCATGATTGAAGAACCAAACAAGTAGTATACCAATAACTCACTGCTCCAAATCTACAAAGAACAAAGAGGAAAAAAGGGGGGAACTAAGCATCATAAAAAGAGCTTGCAAGGTTGCTAGACTCTAAGCAAATAAACACTGAGCTCGGGAGCACCATTGCTATCAGGATTCATCATGTAGAAAGCTTCAGAGTCTCTAGACCCAACAATTCTCTCAAACTTAGCCCTCATATACATGAGTTCACCCTCTGAACCTGCTTCAGCTCCATTATTATTATTTCCTGGCAAAACACCTGCACCCATTGAAATTGGTTCCACTGCTTTGAGGATATCCCATTCCTTTGGCCCACACTCTCTTCTTGTAGCAAAACCACACTTCTTGCCATTGCAATATGTCCTCCACAGATGCTCTTCCAGCAACCTCACGCCTTTCTTCTGTGCTTCTTTCTCCTTATTACATTCCAAAGCAATTCTAACCAACCCAGATGCCATTTCACGAACCAAACCACTGATTGGAGTTGCGAGCTCAATCAGTAAAGCTGGCTGAGAAGTGGGGTCCTTTTGAAATGCAAAATGTACATGCCCACGTCTATATCCAAAGAGGGTGCCAACTACACGAGAACCAAGGCCATATGGTGTGTTCATTCGGTTCTTGCTAAACACAGTGAGAACAGAACGAAGCCTTGAGATTGTCACTGCCTGAAGCTTCCTCCTTGTTGCATGTGCTGGAGCCTCATGAGCAGCAACCTTCTTGTCCTCTTTTTTCTCCTCATGGATGAGTGTTGAGAACGATTCTGAAGTGGGAATTTCACCATCTTCAGTTCCAACCTTGTTTGTCCAGTGAAAATGCCTCTTAGAGGACATGTCTTGAGAGCTTCTAGCCATGACTGTCTTCATGTGAGAAAGAAAATCAAAGGGGTGGCTGCTGCTTATCCGGGAAAAAAAAGATGGGAGAGAAAGAAAGAGAGACGGAGAGATAGAATCTGGATTCTTCTTTTTTATTATTGGTGATGTATATTAGGCCTTAAATCTAATTAATTGGTTCTTTGTATTTCCAGCCCTTTCGTATATAGTTAGTGCACGAGAATCCTGACAAAAGAAACAAGGGCAGTCCCCACATCCACCATTTGATGTGGGAAATCAAAGTGATATAGAGTGCATTACAAGTAGAAAAAGAAAGGAATCTAAGGAGACAGTGTGTTTGTAATTTCACTTTCTTGTGGGACATGGAGAAGGGATTGTGCTTGACTAACCCTTTTGACCTCAGTCACCAAAACCGTAGAAAAGGATAAAAAAAAAAAAGCCAAAACAAACAAAACACAAAGCTATCACTGTTGAATCTCGACATGCCCCTTAGCACCCTTCAGCATCTATGTCTTATAGTGCAAAGGTTAACCGTGGTGACATCAGGTTTAGTGTCACTGAATTCTCATGACTCATGTTGGCCGCAGAGAAAACATTACAGGTACCTACCTACGAACCGACACCTCTGCTTTTGGCCCACAAAAGTACTCTATCCTATTACTATGTTGTTAACAAGAAATTTGTAATTTAACCCAAAAATCATATCATCGGAGTTCATTTATTAAAGAGGAATCATGAGTAAAAGGAACATGTTAAATAATAAAAATAAGTCCAATTAGAAAGATAAGAACACAAATAGTTTTAGGGAAAACAATTTCTCCTTTCAACGAAGAATAGCGATCTTATGTCATAAAAATTACTGCTATCCTATTACTATTTTTTTTGAAAGAAAAATTTAACCCAAAAATCTCTGGACACAAGGAATCGATTAGAGCTGTAATTTTTTTTTTCTTTGCAGTGAAATGAACATAAACCCCATAGTTTTAAGGGTTTATCATCTATCATTTAACATGATCACAAAAATTTTCCTACACACACAACATTTTGTGGGGCCCGCAGCAAAAAAAAACTCCGGCACGCAAAATGAATCTTTATAACATAACACGATCACTTTTCCTACAACACAACTCTTATAAAACCCTAGTTTTAAATATATATACTTCAAAAGTAACTAATTCTTACGGTGAGTGACCGTCTCACTGGACAAGAAATTTTTTTCTATCTGTGAAGTCCGTGTAAAAATACGTCTCGCAATTTTCCTAATACCCAAGCAAACCTCGAGCGGGGGCTTAGCACAAGATTTTTGGGTGATTGACCATTTAAATGCTGATTAAAAAATTAATCACCTAATCAATTCAGTTTCGGAACTCTTAAACTCTAATCGTAGAAATACACATCTGTTTTCATTACTTTTCTCCTCTTTAACTGAGGTATTTATACAAGTATCACAAACAATATTAACTTGAAAATAGATAACAAACTATAAATCTAAACTAACACAACAAACCAATCCTATCCAATTTACATCAATAACTCAAAAACTTAAATTCTATTAACAAATTAAATTTTATCTTCAACACTCCCTCTCAAGTTGGTGCATGAATATCTATCATGCCCAACTTGTTAATGGCTTCTTCAAAGACTTTTCTAGGAACAGCTTTAGTCAATACATCAGCAAGTTGTTCTTAAGATTGTACATGAGGAATCTCAATTATATGATTTTCAAGCTTCTCTTTTATAAAATGCCTATCTATTTCAACAAGCTTAGTTCTGTCATGCTGAACTGGATTCTTTGCTATCTCTATTGCAGCTTTGTTATCACAGAAAAGATTCATTGGCGGACTATATATAATTCCCAAATCAGGTAATATATTTTTGATCCATAACAGTTCACAGACACCATAAGCCATACCTCTGAATTCAGCTTCAGCACTTGACCTAGCTACTACCTTTTGTTTCTTGCTTCTCCATGTGACTAAATTTCCTTCTACGAAGGTGAAATACCAAGAGGTTGATTGTCTTGTAGTCTTATCACCAGCCCAATCTGAATCTGTATACCCTTCAATGCATGGTCTATCATTTTTTTAAAAAGCAGTCATTTTCCCGGAGTTCCTTTGAGATATCTAAGAATTCGGTACACAGCTTTCATATGTTCCTCACTAGGGGAATGCATAAATCTGCTTACAATACTAACATAATATGCAATATTAGGTCTAGTATGTGACAAATATATTAATTTACCTACCAACCTTTGATATCTGCCTTTATCTGCGTCAATCTAGTTTGGATAGACACCAAGTGAGTGATTCATTTCCATTGGAGTATCTGCTGGCTTGCTGCCCAATAACCCAGTTTCAGAGAGAATATCCAAAATATACTTTCTTTGAGATAAGAAAATTCCTTGTTTAGATCTTGAAATTTCTATTCCAAGAAAGTATTTCAGTGGACCAAGATCCTTCATTTCGAATTCAGCAGCCAGCTTCTTTTCCAGAGACTTCATTTCCTCTAGATCATCTCCAGTCAGCACCATATCATCTACGTAAACAATAAGTATTGCCACCTTTCCTTTGTTATGCTTAATAAATAGAGTATGATCCGAGTTGCTTTGTTGATACCCAAATTTTTTCATTGCTAGAGATAGCCTACCAAACCATGCTCTTAGTGATTGTTTAAAACCATAGAGTGCCTTTTCCAGTTTACAAACCAATTTCTGTTTTGAATGTACTGTCTTTATTCCTGGAGGTACTTCCATGTAAACCTCTTCTTCTAGATCACCATTCAAGAAAGCGTTCTTCACATCAAATTGTTTTAAGGGTCAGTCTCGGTTTGCTACTATAGAGATTAGTATTCTGATAGTATTCAGCTTTGCCACCGGAGCAAATGTCTCTTGATAATCTACACCATATCTTTGTGTAAATCCCTTTGCTACAACTCTTGCCTTGTACCTGTCAATGCTCATCTGCCCTTAGTTTCATAGTATAAACCCATTTGCAACCAATTGTCTTTTTTCTTCCGGTAAAGATGTCAGACTCCAAGTGTTATTTTTCTGAAGTGCTTCCATTTCAGTGTTCATGGCTTGCTTCCATTTAGGATCTTCCAGTGCTTCCTGCACACTATTAGGAATTTGTACAGTAGATAATTGATCAATTGATAAAGCATATGATTCAGATAGCCTATGGGATGACACATAATTGCTAATAGGATATTTCCCTTTCACTTTTAGATTCAGTTCATAAGTAGTCTTTGGAATGCCTTTGTTTACCCTTTCTGACCGTCTAATGTGTGTAATATCCGTAGGTAAAGGGTCTGTATTCTCGGCAGAAATGACTTCAACAGCAGGTGGGATTGGATGATCTGTATTTTGGGAAGAAGTGGTAGGAGATTCAGAATGTGTTTCAGACGCTTCCAAGGACGGGGTAGCAGGTATCTGAGGTATATTTGGTATTTCATGTAGAGGAGGATTTTGAAGAGAATTAGTATCTGTAGAGGAAGGAATATGAATAGAAGTAGTAGGCCAGAATTCTTCTTCTCGAGTATTAGGTATCTCCTCCTGAGAAGAAGAAGAGGAAACTCCCCCTGAATAGTAACCTTCAGATTCATTAAAGGAGACTTCAAGTGTGACATACATCTTGTGGGTTTTTGGATCAAAACAGCGGTAGCCCTTTTGGGAGTCAGAGTAGCCCACAAATATACATTTCTTAGCACAGGGATCTAGTTTAGTGCGTAGAACTTTGGGAATATGCACAAATGCAGTGCAACCAAACACTTTGGGTTCTAGATTCATAACATGAGGAATTGAAAAAAAAGGTTTCAAGTTTCTGTTGAGGAGTGAGAAACTTCAAGGAACTAGAGGGGGTCCGATTGAGAACATATGCCGCAGAAAGAACAGCTTCTCCCCAATATTGAGAGGGTACATTCTTGTCAAATAAAAAAGCTCGAGTGACTTCTAATAATTGCATGTTTTTTCTTTCAGCCAATCCATTTTGCTGAGGTGTATATGCACAGGAGGTTTGATGTTTGATCCCTTTAGAGTTTAAAAAATTAGAAAATGCTTTATTTTTATATTCAAGTCCATTGTCAGATTGCAGAATTTGAATTGAGGATTGAAACTGAGTTGCAATCATATTATGAAAATTTTGAAATACAAAAAACACCTCATTTTTGTTTTTCATTAAAGAGATCCACATCATCCTAGTGCATTCATCAATAAAGGAAACATAATAATAGGCATTTGAAAAAGAAGACACACGAGTTGGTCCCCGTACATAGAATGAATAACTTGAAAGGGAATTTCACTTTTATTTGAACTTGGATAAAAAGGCATACGATGGCTTTTAGCCATTTCACAAGTTGAACAATCAAAAATCAGAAGGATCCAATGCAAAATAAATGAGGAAACAATTTATTCAGAA